>JAQGAY010000640.1:0-22774 GCA_034698085.1 Polydesmus angustus | reverse complement strand
ACCAGGACGACAACTGCACCAGGACGACAACTACCACTGAGACGCCAACCGAAACATTGGGACGGCAACCTACAACATTGGGACGGCGACCTACAACATAGGGGCGTCAACCCTACCACACACATGATGCAACCTTTTGGTTGTGGTTGATACAGTCAAATTTATGTTAAAAATGGTGACGCGAGTCTGTGTTTATTTTTGATTTACAGTATTTGTTTTAAAAAATATTTAAAAAGTTATTTTAGTATAATAATAACAGTTCGGTTTTTGTTAAAATGATTTTAAGAATCATTTTAATAAAATTGATTTATTTTACACGTTGTTTTCAACACAACTTAAAATGTAACACTCAATTTTGGCGCTTGGATACTTTTCAATAATGTGAAAGTTGAACTAGTTCTCCCCCACTTTATATTTTTAAGTATAATACTGCACGTTTAAAGTCTGCCATAAAAATGTTCGCACGTATTTTAAGTGGGAGCGGTTTTAAGAGGAAGCCATGAATTATTCGCCATTTACAAGTTTAATCCTCCACTTTTAGTACATGTACAGTATTGTTAACCCACTCAAAAATCACTTGCTTCGCGATTGTTCAACGAAACTAAATCTTCAACGTGAGAAAGTTTATTTACGTGTGATGAGTGTGCTTTCAACTGCAGATACTGAACTGTAAGGCGGAAAAACGTTATACGAGTATTATCACGGTGTTTTAATAATAAACAAAGTTTTTTAATTTATTTATACATTTTATAGATTTTCTGCTAATGATGACATGGTAAAAAAGCCCTTGCAGGGAGCGCGATTGTGAAAGCACAATTTTAATTTTTAACCTTATGAAAAGTAATCTTTTTTTTATAATTTAGTTAATAGTTTTTAATTAGATGCTAGTTGCAAGTAAGGTACATGTATTAAATTGTAGTTACTAGTACTAAATTATAGTCATTAGTTTTTAATTTTAATTAAAAGTTTTTAGTTTTTAAATTTCAATTGTAAGTTTGAGTAGTCCTCAGGCAGCAGTTTTTAGTTTGCTTTTTCTATTTCAACCGTTCTGAATTCTTTAATATTGGCCTGCAGAAAACTCATTTAAAAATTTTTCTTTCTAAAGCTATTGTTCGTGAACAAATGATGAAACGATTACTCCTCAATTCAATACAAACGAGTAATTATCTGATAAAATAAATGGTATCAGGCTTGTGGAATGTATTAGAAAAGGATTAATTGACACGTTTAAGATTAATAGCTAATTGTTGATCGTCGCTGAGGAAGTGCGATCCTATTAGCTCTTCCAAATATAATAGAGAAGTGCGGGGGAGGAGGGGTGAGCGACCGGATGTCATTAATTTTAGATTGACTACAATATTGTTCTAACATTTTTCTATTTAGCTCGAGTAATTGCGTCAAGTTGCTTTCGTATCGGCACTTTATTTTTTAAAAGACGTTTACTTCGAAACTGTCAGAAATAGTTTTTCTTTTGGAAATTGACGTGCGCTCAGCGTCTTTAGCGCTTCTTTCGCCCGCGCTTAATAATAATTGTCTATAGATAACACATATTCACTCTATTGTATTTTTTTTTTTTTTTTTCTGTTTTGAACTTTTCTTTTGATACGGTTGGCTTACGGCTTAGGCCTATATTTAATGTTATCTAATTTTGATCTCCTGTCATCGACGGCCACGTGTTGCATACAAGCTTCATTCACTCACCGTGTTCATAATTATTGGTATGCCGGACGTGTCTTATATCAATTTTTCCTCGGTCTGACTTACATGACCCTTTCTTTTATTATACAAATATACATTGCTGGCCGAGCTAGATTTCACGTGCTTTGCAATGCAATTTTTTACCATGTTGTGCAATAACGGTTTAGCTCCGAATTTCTCTTCTCTAAAAAATCCAGTTTAGTCCAAAAACGTATTTATTTATCCATTCCCTGAAGAACGAAATGGTGAATTATAGTTTATTAAAAGTAGCAAAACATTTAAATTTAATTGATTAGTTTCACAATATTACGTGTTCGTATTTTGGTTTTAAAAATAAACTTTTTTGTTGTATTTGTAACTGGCATTGGCTTAACATCTGCTTAAAAGTTATAGAATTAGATATACAGTACACTGTATTGTGATATAATAACTGATTAACTTGTATAAGTGTTTTGTTAAAGTTAATCACATGCAGTTTTTTTCTCTCTTTAATTTGAATACATTTTTAGCATTTAAACTAAGTTATTTGCGATTTTTGTTGAACGTTTATTTACAGCTGGGGTGTATTTAATTTAAACTAACACGCGCTTCACCTGAAAATGTTCAATAAACAGTTAAAGTTGAGTTTTTATTGAAAGTTGCTAACACCAATTTAAAAATATAAGAAATTATTAAATGTTATTTTATCGATAAACAGTTGGGTATTTCTTAAGTTAAATGTTTTGAAAAATTTTATTAAATTCTGAATAATAATGATAATAGTTCAATCAGCAAATGTATTACTATTAATTTATAATTATTGAACAGGTTTTTATGAGTGGAAATGGAGTTAGACGTTTATTGCAGTAGGTCGGACATGCAATATTAATCTGCTATTGCTTGTTTGAGGTTGAGTTTCAGAGCTAGGCGAGGCAAAAGTCAAGGAAAAAATGAACTCCGTACGAGACTGGAATTGGAAATAACAATGAAATGAAAGAAAGTAATAAAAAAAGATGAGAACAAAAAAAAAAAATAAGGCTGAATTTTTAGCGGAACCATTCTGGCAGCAAAATAAATTCTATTTACGCTGTATATTTCCTCGTCTGGGTTAGTGGAAATCTAGGGAACGCGGAGAATGCAATTCTCTTTTATTCGTAAAAATACCAGGTGACGATGAACATCCGGGTAACAAATAGATATTTAGGTGGTTTTGAAGTAGTGTGCGTGTCGGTGCAAATGGTCGAGCGGGGTTTTATGCGGAAGGGTGAACCGGAAGAAAACAATCTGCGGGTTGGGTATACCGTATACCGAATAGTATAAGGTGGAGTAGAGAGTGATCTCCCTTAATCTGCGCGGAGTCAGATTCGTATGGAATATTCGGCGGAGAGAAGAGGATCTACGCTTCACCGACTACTGTTTTATTTCAATTGGCAAAGCTGCTCGGATTCAAACTGACTTTACAATTGCAGATGCTTTTTGCATTACGGTTCCCGTGGAAACCGAACATATCGACATCGAACCAAATCAAATGTTTCGCTATTCAATTTTTGCATCGCGCTGTCAAATTTAAAATAGCATCGCAAGATACTGTATACCGATTTTGATCTTTTATACAGTAGATTTAGACAGCCCAGGCAAAAATTGAGTTTTTAAAATTACGCCAAAAGTTAATTCTTCCCTGAAAATTTAACTCGTTGTTATTTATATTGATTGAATGACATTTATTGCAGTAATAACATCCTATTACATTATCTACCGAAATTTAGCATTATATGCCCCACAACTTTTAAGTCGCAATAATTTTTAAATCGCAACAATATTCAAATGGCAGCAATATTATTTACGAGCGTTCACTAAGAAAATCATTTGAGTTTTTTTTATATTATTTTTATCTTGGATTCATGATTTTATTTGACTATTTCGACGAAAATACTAAAATGTACTAAAACATTTCAAACATTCCTATCTACACGCTATTATTTTTTTTTATTACAATTTAACGATTTGTCTATAAAAATATGTCACATTCGTGGGCGTTATTACATCATATTCTACGAAGCGGTCATAATAAAATTTTGACATAAAGAGATAAGAATTATTTTAACTTTTAAATCTGAAGTTTTTAAAAAGATAAATAGAATTGCGTTCTTTCATAGCAGACTCATTACAATTGTAGGTATAATAAACGAAATTTTTAATTTATAAATCTACAGCAAAAAATTTAAAAGATGGAGATGCTTAGAAATTATTGGTACCGTTTAGTTTTTACATTTCTCTTTAAAATTAAATGGAAATGGAAATTAAATGGAAATTCAAATATATCAACTCTACACAAACAAACACTTTGGGGATTTCCAATCTGTTTGGGGAATGGAGTTCTCAAATTCCCACACGCCCAAAGGACCTAAACGGATAAAAACGTGCAGCCGGGAATCTTAAAACGAAGGCACTGAATTTTTTATTTAAAAAAAAAATAAAAAGTGTTTACAATGTTTGCATAACTTTAAAAACATTTAAGGCACTTAACCATATATATTCGGCAATTAATTATGACGGAGCAATTAACAGCATAAAAATGTGACGCGCTTTATAATTAATACGATTCTCCCTCCACCCAAACCCCTTCTTTTTCCATTCTGTTTTATCTATTGTGCAATTTTAATTCCACGTTTGAGCGATGCTGGAAAACATTTTCCTTTTCAATGAACGCTTCATCAACGAGGGTTACTCTCGAACGTCACTCCGAGGTACACCGTGTCACGTCACGACCATGGCAACTGTCATTGATTTCAATTTCATTTTACTAAAAAGAGAGTATTTGCAGACGCGCCATCTGTTGTGCAAATAAATTCCCCCCCGAATGTGTATCACATGAACTGACCTTAAAATTTAACCCAGTGCATTGTGTCCGGTGCGATTTTCTATATATATATTTCTCACTCTTTCACCCACTGTTTCTCCATCAAATGATCGATCGATATTTATTAGATCGTTCTGCTTTTATCTCGGTTCAGGTCGGAGCTATTTTTCTTCTCCAACACCATTTTCATCACTTTCCCTTCTACAGTATATCTGCGTTTCAAACCGTTCCGTCCACGTCGAAAAATTTGCTCGGGAGGCGATTACAAGTTTGAATAGAAAGGCGGGTGGTTTGGTGGGAGGTTGGGGTATAGGTACAAAGCTGAATAAACGAAAAAGATTGTATCGAGTGTCTTACTTAACTGTTGCTGCCAATATTAGCACAATGGAAATGGAACTGGAGTATCCACTTTGTGCTGAAGTAGGAGATGGAGGGATTGGAAGATATACTTTGTACGGTACACTGTACATGGGGGGAAAAAAAGAAAATTGTTTGAGCGATTGCTGAGATGTATTAATCGCGGGAGTTATGCAAGCACTTTCGATACTAAATAACACATTCTCTTCTTTTCATTTGTGTTTGTTATAGAATACTGTACTTAGATATATATCGATTTCCATGTGGAATTTCTTCTCAATAAATCAAAGTTGCATGAAACTAGTGCAAGCTAGCCCTCGATTTCCGCGCGGGTTTCGTACAAGAATCAATATAAAATAGAGAGGTTCTTTTTCTAAAGCTGTTCACAATAATTATTTTATGAAAACTCAAAAGAAGAATATTATTATGTACCGTAGTAATTAAATTTCAATAATTTTTTGGTTCATTTGAATGTTGGGTTTATTTTCGCGAGTTCTGTGTATACGAATTTGGTTTTTGACGCTTATTACCGTATCATGCAAATTCTTTTCATTTTTTTTTTTTTTTTTCTAAAATTATTTTTTTGACCTGGTTTAATTTGCTCGCATTTTGAGGGTTAATAGAAAACCGAGATTTCGCCTAACAGTAATGGAAACTCATTTTTTTATATATGAATTTTATTTTTATTCAATTTCAATGCGTCTATTAATAGCATTTTGCATTAATAGTATTAAATGTATTTTGCAAGTAATATTTTATATATATGGCATTCAGAAAAAAATTAAATAGAGCAGCGATTTAAAATTATTTATTTATTTAGTAATGGAATCTATCAATTCACGAGTGCATATTATATACGTGTACAAAAATATTTAAGTCGCGTGTGAATAAAACTTGATAAATTCTAGATATGGTATGTGTGGCGCGAGTAATATTTTTATAGTGTTTGCTTTATCTTTAAATAACTTTGAGCATTGAAAACGTAGCAGATATAATAGCGGAATAAAAAATCAATCAATTGTAATTTATGGAAATGCTTTCTTATTAGCGCGTGTTTTTCTGGTAGTACTGTATGAAAGAGCTGGAAGAAGTTAAAAGTCCCGAAGCTTGTGAAAGGAAAATGGTTGGGAACACATATTTTTTCTTACGTTTTAACGTCAACTTAATAAAAAAAAAAAAGAAAGAAACCATTGTTATTGTACATAAAAGCTGCATTGACAACGTAATAGTGTAACGAAATGCGGTAGTTTTCGATTTCAAATCCTTTACTTTATATTGACTTTAATTATTGCGTTGTGATGCGCTAGCAAAATCTAATTTACCGGTATTTGTAATTTGAGTGATGGTAAAGTTTACCGGGTTTTATTAATTGATTAAAGCATTGTTGAGGAAAAAATTTGTCAAACATTTCCTTATTAGAGATAATGATAATTTGACAAAGGCATAATTTTGTAAGAAATACATTCGTTTACGTTAAGACTAAAAAACAAATACAGTATTTATTTTTGGTTTCTTTTGAAATTTTAATAGAAATTATTTTGAATTCCAACAGATTCTGTTGATTTAATATGAATCCAATGAAATGCTTAAAGAAACTCGAAAGCTTGTAGAGTTTCAACTTTTGGAAATTAAAAGAATCTCGAATTATATTATACATAATACTAGGAATCAATTGAAGATGCTATCTATTAGAAATTATTTAATCTATTTTTGATTTGATTTGATTAAAATAGGGAGAGTTAATCAAACATACATGCTTTTGTATAGCACTTTATTTAATAAATGTAAAGTTCCGTATTTGCGCACTTTTATTTCGGAGCAAGAATTGAAAACAAGTATTTCAAGAAGATTCTTTAAGATATTTTTTAGAAACATTTCTGTTTATAATAACTACAGGGACTATTGCATTAACTATGGGTTGTAACTTGCACGGGAAAATGCTGATTTTTTAAATTATTTTACGTGCTTCTGGATCAAAAACTAGGATCTGAACTTTCCTTCGAAATCACTTCATGTGCGATATTTTCTTGATTGAATAAAAGAACATGCATTCAATGTGTTCATTATTACTTTGAAAATAATAGTTACTGTAGTTGTATTTTAATAATAAAGAGAGCAGTTTTATTTTACATCTTTCCTCCCTTATTGATTTTATAAAACCAAAATGTAAATTCTTGAAAAATATAACATCAAGGTTTTGTGATTGCATACGTTTTTTATGCAGATAACAGTGTTTAAAAGTTGATTTATACACAGATTTTAAAGTATTTATGTTAAAAGCACTCTTTCTGTTTACGTCAAAATTTATAAAGCAAGCACTTTCTCTGTGTCACCTTTGTTATTAAAATTATTACGAGTATAAACCATCCGCAGAATGGCAAAAATGTATTGTTTATATTTAATCACGTTTTGAATATTGAATATTAAAGTTTTTTATAATGTAAATTATAAAATTAAAAAAAAAAAAACATTTACTTGATTTTAAGCCGTAAAATACGAGTTGCTCTAATTTTAATCTTTTCTATTATTATTAAATTAGCGCCTCATTAGGGCAAAATACATCTTTAAAAATCTTTACGGTTCAATTTTTGATGCTAACAATGTTTGCTCTCTTGTCACGACTATGTTTCTTCCTTAACTGAGTTAATAATAATTTATGCTGAGTAAATGGAGGCTGAAAAAGTTAGACCTGCATCGAGCATGCATGGAGCAATATTATCTTGAAAAACAACATTGTTTTCAAATTTTCCATGATAACATTTTGGTTATTGTTTTTTTTGGGGGGGGGGGGGGGGTAAGAGGGAAATAATATGATAATACTCTGAAAAATGAATAAAATCCTAAAATGCTAGCGACCTTCTTCAGGTGATGCTCCAGATCATACCACTGGCGCAAAGTATACTTTTGAGAGATTATGAGTATCAAATTAATTCGTAATTTCAAGCTAAATCTTTGAGCAAAACGTGTAATAAATACGTGATGTATTTGTCCTACTAAATAAATTAAATTTTAAATGCATCAAGTACTTTAGAGTGTTTCACGGCCATGGTTTTAGATGTTCCGCTACTCGCCCTGCATTTTTGATAGATTGCTCTTTTGTCATCGTTCTGGAACACTACTTATTTTTTTTTTTTTTCAAAACAAAAGTGATATATTTTATATTCGTTATTCGGCTGCGTTTGTTTCAATAGGGATTTGATTACGAGTGGTATTTCTTTGCACTTAAATGTTTGATATTCGCAGTTGCTTTTAGTGATTGTTGTTTTCGACGATTTTAAACGCGTAAACATTTGTTATTTGAATCATTCGCAAATAACGTTTAAAACAGATAAAAACATTTTGCCTTTTTTGAAAAAGAGAAAAGAGTTTACTGAAAATTAGAACTGGAAATGTAATTTTTGGTTATAGCTTTCATACTGCGTCTTTGCTTTTGTGCCAGTGTACACTTTCAATAAAACACTCGCGAGATTTTTTGTTTACACTTTGCGTACAATCCGTTTATGCGCTGCGTATATTGTCTACTTCTATTTAACTCTTAGGTGAGTGAACGCAGTAAGGGAAAAAAAGAATTGTTAAGAGTAAAGAAGAAAAAAAATTCAATCGATATTTTGAAAATCGAAATTTTTCAGAAAGAAAACAGATTTTTTTTTCCTTTTTCCGAAAAAAAAAAATATATATTTATAGATGCTCTGCGCTTTTTGCATTTTTTCATGATTCATGGCTTTTTAAATTATTATACTGTACTCATGTATTCGAGTACATCCTCTTAATAAATGCGTTGCGGATGAAAACCATGCGCACCGGTAGTCAAAATTTGCTGAGAAAACCATTTTTACTGAATAATTTATTTAATATAACCGTATACAGTATAATGAATGAAATGCTTGACTGTAAAGACTTTTCTTTATAACATTAAAATACGTTTGTATTTTATTAACGTATTATACGTATAATTATTTAAGTAAAACTTTATTTCAATACCTGTATACGGTATCGGTATCTGTTTTTTTTTAAATAAATGTCTTAGATAAGCTTATCCCATTTTCTTAACGTTAGAGATTTTGCGGTTAAGCTTTTTGCCTCGTTCTTATGCTTAAATATAATGCTTAAGGCGTTCGAGCTTGGACTTTAGAATTGATTTTTTTTGTTACATCTATGCAAAAATAAATTCCAAGGTCCCAACTCGAACGCCATAAGCATAAGAACGGGGCAAAAAGTTTAACCGCAAAACCACTATTGAATATTAAAGGGATAATTATCATTTTCACCATTACAGTATTTTGATTGCATATTGAACCCAACATTTCGTTTTGAGTCGTTATAAAAGTTACTTATTTACGAACATATCGAACGCGACTATATTTATATTTCTATGAATGAGTTTAATAATTTATCTAATTGTTTTTATTGCGCGCAATTGAGACAGGACACCAGACATGTTTGTTTTACTAAAAACAATACCCTATGGCATCTGAAAATATGTGAATTTTGGTTAAATTGACGTGTAGTGGAAGCCTGACTGTGCGGATGTGTCTCGCTGTTTAACTATTAATAACGAGTGGAGCTATAAATATGATAATGCAATTGAGAATGCGCGTGGCGGGTGGGTGTAGAATTCGTTTTTGCCAATCACCAGCTTCTAAATTCCAAATACTGTACTAGTACTGTATTTTTTGAAATGTTTTTTTTTTCTTCCAGAGTCGTTTAGCGTCAAATTTTCTTCGCGTTTTATTGCGAGAAAAAATATTTGCAAACACTTTTTATTAAGTTTATAAATGGCAGGAAAAGTAAAAGATGCTTGCTTTTTTTTATTTTATATTCTATTTTGTGTAGATTTTTGAATATTTTGACAAGCGATTGCGATCTAGTTCAATTTTCTCAAAGGTAAAGAAAAAAATACCGGCACCGTCAAAGACGTTAACTGCAAACACTTCGGAAATGTGTTATTACTGCGCTTATTCGTTTTAGGAAAGTTGGCTATATCGTAAAAATGCATAATAATTTCAGTTTATCAATAAAATAGTAGACTTATGGTTTTGTTTTTCAAATATTACTAAAGGATTTCATACCGCATACTAGTAATTAAAAAATAATAATATTGCCGTTTGTTATTTGTAAAGTGTTACGCTTCACAAAATCTCTCGCCCTTCAAATTTTGCGCAAATTGAATGTTAGAAGCAGGAGAGGGGGGTCGGTTCCAATATGCGTTCTACTGTACTGTAGTTTTCGTACACGCATTCAGAATTTAATAAAGTTTCTGTTTCGTATGGTTTGGTTTAGCGCTCCGCTCTTAGTTTAGAATCACTTTTTCCAGCGTCTGTCAGTAAACAATTGTGCGTAAATTGTTAATTTGGAAAAAAATACGTGATGCTCTTATCAATGTTACTGTATGCAGTTTCGAATTAAAGTTTTATTAGACGAAATAAACACTATAAAATATAATGTTTGTTATTAAATTATTAAGAGATTTTAGTTATATAAAATTATTAAGTGAGAAAAACTCGCACTCAAAAAATTGGAAAGATAAAAACGAAAAAAAATTGACGTACAATGAAGAAGAAAAAGGTACATATTAAAAATCAATTCGTGTTAATGGAACTCACGTAGATAGAGTTACGGTAGAGTTTTATTATTATTATTAAATAACCGAATACAAAATTAATTCTGTCCACGTTTTTGTTTTTTGTTATTCAGCGTGTTGTTTCAACGTTTCATAAAGCTCGCACAATACAATAATATGAGATATTGATAAAAAAAAATAATTTAATAATGCGTAATAAATTCTACAATTTAACTCGTAAATTTAATTTGGGGATTTTTATAGTGTTATAAATAAATTACTAATTTTTTTATTACATTTTTGCATTAAAAATTTACAAACCAAAATGAGTGAAAGTTAAAAACTTTTAATTTTCGGTGAGCAGTTATTTTGGGCAAAGCAGCAGTGGATCAAAGCAAACAATTTGGTTATAATTAATGTAAAATTTGATAATAACTTTGCGTTTTGTTTGGGAGTGTAATAAAAGCAATTTGATTTTACGCCCGATGATTTCGCGACATTTATAAAAAAAATTGAGCAAAATTTGAAAATTCTTTTACTTGTTTATTAGATACAACTCGATCCGAGAAATTTGATTTTTACGTCTGCTTTTTTAGTTTGCCAGGAAAATTTGTCTCTTCTTTGAATTAAATATTTAATTTAAAAACAGCGATTTTTACTTCAAACGCGGCGTAGAAAAGGTTGGGAAACACTTATCTAATAAGACACTGTCACATATTAAGCTTGCGTATTCAAATTGAGAGTGCTCTGCGACCATTCGTACGTGTAAATGCAAATGCGGCAAAGCACGCCTTCCGTTGACGACCCGGGGTTGCTAGCAATCAAAGCAACATTAACTCGCTACTATGCAAATTATCGCAATTGCTGTCTAAATAAACCTACACGTACCAACGCGTATATTAATATTGTAAACGCGATCGAAGAAAAAAAAAATATTACATTTTTCTTTCTCTTTCGAACATTTTCCGCTCCCATCTTCCTCACTCTCGCGTATCCTTTTAATATCTCCCTTGTCGATTTTTAAGCTCGAGCTTAAATATCAAACCAAATTTATTTTCGACGAAATCGTTCGCTTGAATATTCATCGATGCGCAAATAGGAAGAGAGATAATAAAAGAAGACGCTAAAGATGAAGGGGGGAAATATTAATAACTTAATCGAAATTTTTACTCGACGTCAGTTTTTTTTTTTCTTCCTTGTCTTAAATTGAGGTAATTGGAGATTGTCGTCACTCGCTTATTTTTTTTTTTTTTCTTTTTTCGTTCTTGTTATTATCAAGACAGGAATATATTTTTGCGCATTCGGTGTCGGCGAAAGATATGTCACGGATGTTGACAATGAAATAATAGAGAATTTGAAGGAGGAAAAAAACTCCATCTTTTTTTCTTCCATTTTCTATTATTACTCTTTTTTTTTAAAAAATATTTTTTATTCGTTTGCGCAGTCGGTGATTACTATTTATTTTGCTTAATTGGTATGCGATTTTTGTCGTGACTGCTATTTAGAATCGTTTCGAGATTTAATTGTCATTCCCTGCTGATTTCTATGACTTTTGTCGCTCGCACCAAATTATGGCACTCGAAATTGTATTTGCATTTACATCCATCATAGTCATTTTTCGTTCCCCTACAAAATTTCGAACGTATCAAAGTCACGTTTTCGAGTACATTTTGCGTGGGTGAATGTGTCAGATGTTTTTATTACCGGTAGTTAAAATATGATTGCTCGTGAAATGCCTATTTAAAATTTCGAAATGATTTGATATACTCGTATTAAGATATTTTTATAAAGTTAAAAATAATATTAATTCTTATAATTGGCACGCAAATAATTATTCTTAAAATCCAAAATCCTCACTTTTTTAGATAAATAATAATTATTACCATTACAGTACCTATATTGTTTTAATTTTTAAAATCAATTTAAAAAAAAACGGTAAAAATCTGAAAAGTAATATGATCAAGTATTAAAATATTGTTTACTGGTACGTAAAAATCAGCCAATTAAAAGCATCTTTAAATTAGCAATGAATCATTAATTTTTTAAGGAGTAATTTAAATGGTAAAAACGCTTTGCATCCAAAACAAAAGACTCAGAGCTACTTTATTGTCATGTCTCGCAAAAGGAAAACATATAACAAGTTGAATTAACATAGCCAAATAAATAAACAAAGCAAATTGAAATCGCAAAAAATACCAACTTTATGTTAGTCTCAACAGCACAGCAATACCAAATGTTTACCATAAGAAACAACGCAAATCAAGAGTTTGCGCAGAACCTCCTTTATAATATCTGTGATGTCATTTTGACCTAATTTTTAAGGTAATAAGCAAAATAATTATGTGCTTGCGCAAATTGTAAACTTTACGTTAACAGTTTAGTTTTTTTAAAAATTTATTTGCTATACAGGATATGGAGTTAATTTTGTTCGGTTTTAAGTGGCATTTGTCTAGAGTTTATTATTTTGATTAATATTATTAATCTAGTAGGTAAAATTAAAAATGGATGTCACGTGACAAAAATTATTATTCTTGAGAAAGTCTTGTGGGTGTGAACGATTGTAACAGTGTAAGCTGCGTTTGGTTATCTTGATCCTTTAGCTTAAAGTTTTCAACACTTTTAAAAAATGGATATCGCGTCACAAACTTACAGTAAGGTAACGAGAGAAATATGGTGACGAGAGGTTTTGCCAAAATACTTGAATATCAAAAATGCGTTACCAAATTATTGTTATTTTTTTTATAAAATTATGAACACCAATTAAACAATTGCAAATATTGTACATGTACTATTAAAAATATTTGCAACACCATTTATTGAAAAAACTTGCCTTTTATGTTTATAAAAATTATTAAAAGTTTTTTTTAAAATTCTGCAATGAAATATTTCTACCCAAATATAATAAACTCTCAAAGACGTAATTTCGAAAATGCAAGGGCGCGGAGCAGGATCCTAGTCTCCTCTGGGTACATGTACTCCATCGAAAATAAAAATAACGAGAGGAATTAGAACTTAAAAGTTACAAAATACGTTTAAATTACTACCGTAACAATTCTAATCTTAGGAATATATTTCTTGTTTAATGGGTTTTTTTTTATTTAAAAGCGTAAATTGCTAAACATTTTTCGATTAGGAAGATTGTAAAAAAAGCTAAGTTGTTGTAGTTTTGTTTCAGCCAAAAGCATATAATCAAGTTTCGTGTTAATGAAATACGTTATTTTCGTAATCTTTTATGCGTTCATCTAGTTGTGGAGGCAATTTTAAGTTTTACGACATCAATCAATTCAATTTAATGGGCGATTAAAAGTTAACGTGATTCTCTATAACCTTTTCTATAGACGCTATCACAGTAACATTTACTTCTTTTTTTATACGTTATAATTAAAAAAGTTTTAATTGGTTATGCGAGGGTGACATGCATTTATGATCGTTGATATTTGAAAGAAAAGATAAGCTATCCGAATTTCGCAATTTTTTAGTCTGTCTCTTTTCATTTTTATTCAATTAATTTATTTGGTGCGGTTTAATTTTATGCTCGACGGATTGGAATGTAGATTGGCTTAATTTTAAACCCTTTTCTCTTTCTATTGTTGACGAAATTGTGAACAGGGTAAAACAAAACTTTTACCTATACATAATTATTAGAGGAAACGTCGGAAAAACGTTTAATTGTCAAAACTAACGCAATTTACAATGTTCATTTTTTTACTCGCTTTCTTAATATATGAACCCGAAATTATGTGAGTGAAGCTCAAGCCAATACGGAAGTGAGCTTAGTAATTTAACCGGTCAGGCTTAAAAACGGCAATTTTCCAAATTATTAAGCTTAAATAAGCACACGTTTAAAACTACCGTTTACGCTCAGAGCTAGATAATCACGTTTAAAGCATTTAAATAAAGATATCAAAAATAGAACAAGTTTTTATTATTATTTACTCCAAATACATTTTTTACTTACCATACCGCAAAAAGAAAATGACGCCAAAATCAGTTTTACATTATATATCGACCCGAATTGAGTACATTTAAGACATACCGTAATTTGCTTTAATTTTACTCAATTACTGTATTTCTCCGCGATAATTTTAAGCAATTGCGGCTTGCTGTAAAAAATTAACCAATTTGCGCCGTTTTGCAGAGAAATTAATAAAAAAAATTTTAGAACAGTTTTTATTTTCTTAAACTTAAATAATAATAAACCGTTGCGGTTTTTCACTTTTTTCATGCCGTTTATCTTCTAATAAAATTAATAAAGTAAATTTCAAACTGCCAAATTTTTAATTTTACAATTTTTAAAGTTGTACGTGTTCTAAAGCTCTGTAAGGTTCCAAAGTTATGCGAACTTAAAAATAAATTTACAAATTACAACTGTTGTTACACAAATTGACGCAGAAATATTGCAGCCGACATGGAATGCGAACTAGCTGTTTAGCGGATCACAAACGGTCACATACACATAGAAAGCATGTGACATTGTTTTATTTGTACATTGTTTTGTTTTTACATTATTGTTACACATACACTGCTTGTTACTAAAAAAATAATTGGATGATGCAAAATTGGTAAAGTTTTTATTACAAGCTGAAATTGCTTATAATTATCTGAGACAGCTGGTATATTGGAATTTATCAAACGTTCCAATAATTCGCGTTCAACTGCGTTAAGCAAAGTTCAACTGTAATATGTTTCTAAACGCACGAAATTATATTCAACTTTTTTTTATAAATACATATACGAAGCACATATTTTATTTATATTGTGTAAACGCGAAAATATTTTGATTTAAAATTGCTTTGTTTCTTTCTATCTTTTATTTTGAAAGGCTCAGGGCATAGAGCCAATTATTAAACGGCTTTTGAGTATTTGTCACATTGTCAAAGGTCTCGATGGTATTACTTTTTATTATAATACTGTAATTGGAATTGTGCGTTTTCTGCATTCTTCGTTATTTAAACTTTATACTATAAACTAATTGAACATGCAAAATGTAAACACAAAATTTATCGGGCGAGTTTGCCATTTATCGTTGGATATATATATTTTTTATTTTTATGGGATTATATTATGTATTCATTTATACAGCCAAAGTTATTATTTTACATAATATTTAAATGCAATCGTGAGTTTTGACGAAATTCTGACTTGATCAATCGCTTTACTTTCATTACGTTACGCAATGTTTTGTAACGTGCAGCAAAAGTGCTGGAATGTGTTTTTCGCTTTTTATATACAGTATATATATTTTTTTCTTTTGTTAGTCATTAGTTTTGCTTCAGTGAGCCGAATCTTCAAGATCAGCATCATCTATCCAAGTGAAGTGATTCGGTTGTTACGTAGCGAAACCTTCGTTTCGTTTTAGGTGAAACGCATCTGTTCTACTTCCGATTTTACTGCTTTTTTCCTATACGAACGAACGTTACCCGCCGAATTTATGTATCACTTATGAAATTTAACATTGAAGGCGAATTTAATTTCAAGATCTACGCCGTAAAGCGATTTAATTAATGGCGGAAGAAGGTTTAATGAAAATTCTAAATTAATTGGCATTTCATAGCTTTTTTTAATTAACATCACTAGTACAGTTTTGCGTCTTCGCCGCTTATTGAACTCTCTAGATGCGATCAAAAAAGAGGTTTTTTTTCTTTTCTTTTTTTGATAAAAAGGAGAAGTTTGGGAAGAAAGATTATTTATAGGCGTGTAGACGCGCATGCGCCATTCAATTTTAACCAAAGCTTCAATTATCCGCTCGCGTTTAATACCGACTTGATTGTTTATTAAATTAAATATGTGATAGCGAAGATAATTAATATTATTTATTTACTTTTGCGATTGCTATCATTAATACTGACAATAACATTTTTTTTTTTAGTTTTGATATTTGTTTTTTATTTTCTTTGACAATATAAATAAAATTAACTATCATCCGAATAAAGCTTCAAACAAGTAATTAATGTGATGAAGTTATTAATTTATAATCTTTTTAATCGGTTTTAATGTACACTGTGGTTTAATAAAAGTAGACCAAACTTTAACTATCGATTTTTAATTTTATAAAGAATTATTAAAACTTCAACTATATATTTATTTTTAATACTATTTGAAGATTTTAAACACATTTAATTAAATAATTAAACCAAATTATTGAGAATTTTTCAACAAAAATAATGAGGACTGTGTTCATGTTAGAAATAATTTCTATATACAGGTAAATCTAAATAATGTAAACTTACATTTCGGAATTTGAAGTAGAAAGACTCGTGTTTTTTATCTGTTAAAGTTTTTGATATTTTAGAATCATAGTGTTAGCTCAATTATCTAAATACCGGGATAACTAGGCTTTTCGGTGTATCGAAATGCTTGCTTGTAGAGATTTTGACTTCGAGATTTTTTTGGCGGGTATAAGAAAAAAAGGAATTGGTTTTTCGGTTAGGGTTGTCGCTTTCTTCATCTAATCGACATTGTGTTTTATATCCCGATAATAAAAGTAATGTAATGATTATGAGAAGGTGACGCTGAAGAATGTCGCGTGCGTTTTCCGTATCACCTTTAATTAACTGTTCCTTCTGTTTTATTTGCCATTTTGCTTGACCCAAAAGTAAAACTGCACATTCAGCTTTTATTATTGATGTGTATGTTATCATTGATGGTCACCTCATACATCAAGTACGTGCGAGTATGATAGCATCACGGACAATCATCATTTATTGTAGTTTTTGACTGATGCGCTACAGAGAAATTCAGGTTTGGTGGTTGGTTCATATAAGAAATGAGGTCTTGGTTTTAGTTCTAGTTTGGCTGATGGTTTCTTTAGAAGTAAATTAGAATTTTTTAAACTAAGGGTTGAAATTTTTCTTAAAGAAAAGTGTTAGCAATTTTATTTGTTCAGTGAAATGTTGTTTGAGCTGTACTAGATATACGGTATACCGTACTCGTATTTTGTTCTGCAAATAACAATTTTGAAGAGTTTTTATATTTTTTCTGTAAAAAAAGTTTTTTATTTATTTATTTAAAAAAGATTTTTAATACTGTTTCCCAAAAACAATAAAGGAAATACTTTTAGTGATAATTTTTTTTTTTTTTTTGTGATTTGTATGGTTTGAACGTCTAGCGGAAGATTTTATTGCTCGTTCTACAATAATGTAATTTTGAGAAAATTTAGAAGTTTATTTTTTATTGTTAGTTTTTCAATTATTTATTTAGTTACTTATGGAAATTTTTTTTTTAGAAAAAACTTTTGTTCGAAATTTCCTTTCTTATTTTTAAATTTTTTAATTGATCTTTTTAAAGTAAACAGAAAGTTTGCAAAAACAAAGTAAGATGTAGGCTTACATAATGTTCAGTTAATGAACCGAAAGTTTAAAAAAAAATAACTTTCGAGTAATGGCATAGATCGAACTTTTTTTTTTTTTTTTTTGAAATTATTAAATAAAAGAAAGCGCTTTAGTTTCTATGAAAATTATTTTTTGTACAATCTTTAAAGAAATGTTTAGTTTATAACGACATACATTTTGGTTTCTAAAGGGAAAATATTTGCGCTACGAAATTTTTAAAAAATCAAATCGTGGAAGTTTTTAGAATATGTTCCAAAAATAAAAATAAAAAAATTATTTTAAATTTGTTTATGTTATTATTTAAGAAATTATCTTTCACTCTTGTTTACCAAATTTTCGGTACCTGTAAAACAAATAACTTCACTTGAATTTTTTAAAATTTTATTTAATGCAATTAGTAGTCATGACGATTAAGATTTTAAGATTAGTCACGCCTTATTGCTAATTACTACAAGTTTTAATTATTATTTTTTAGCTCGATTTAGAAAAGTAGCAGAAAAAGACGTTTTACGGTTTTAAAATTACGTTTATTTCAAAAATATTTAATATTAAAAAAAAAATGCCAACATTTTTAAGAATGAATATTTAATGTAGAAAAAGGCCACTAGCAGTTTAGGAAAGTTTTTTTTTTTTACTTATGGTTGGCGTGGAACGGTGATGGAAGGAAGTCATCTTAGCTTTTAGCACTACAAATCGATTGGAAGTGTTGACGTCATCACTGACGTCTTTGTGTACAAGCAAACATATTTACCGTCGAGTTTATTTACCGTATAGAGCGTTGGTTGGTGAATTGTCTGAGTGGGTCGAAAGAGGTTGGGAGGTGATGGGTTGAAGGGTGGCGGAGGGGGTGAGGGATGGCAGGGGATGGGAGGAGATGGGATGGGATGGCAGGGGTGAAGCATCCGACGATTTATCTGAATGTCAGTCACAGCTCCTGGAAGACATTTGGAAATTCGATTAGACGCTAACAAACAGCCAATGGGAAATCTTTAATTCTACCTTAGCACAGTCTGAAACAATTGATGAACCATTTGACAATTAATTCCGCCGCCCGTGACGCTTTTTAAGAGCGCATCGATTGGAACGGAACGCCTGGCGTTTAAATTGCGATCACATCGACGGAGAGTTTAAGAAATTACGCTCGACGCCCGCCCGTCTTAATAATAGGTGGCGCTGCGAAATCATTATTTAACAATGAGGAAAAGCGCTCGATAGGTAAAATTGAATCGCAACGGAAAAATTCCATTTTTTTTCTTTTTTGCTTCTTCTTTTGAATAAATATTTAAATTGAGCTTTATATAATTATGTCGGTATGAGCGCGCGATTTTCCGTCAAAACATTACCTAATTAAGTTGCGTGAGCCGAGACCGTCTTGTATAAATATTTTGGAATCGAGTGTTGGAAGAATCGCTTGGGATCATTGAGCTTTCTTAAAATAAATAGACATTTTTAATTAATGCGGGTTTTGCAAAATTACTGCATAAACTTGTTTTTTTTATTTTTAGCATTTTTTTTAAAAATCAAGTAATAATTTTCAAGTACCGGTATTAATTAATGAAACCTTACAGACAAATCTTTTAGTGGAAGTGGAGCATTTATGTTGAGCAATTAGAAGACGGAAATTAATATTGTTTAAAGTAATTTGTGTAGGACTATAGAAATTAGCATATAAAATACTGTACGTGGAAGTTGAACCTAACTGCTACTAAGAATAAATGGAACTAGAGGTAATGTGCCCCTGATGGTAGGCAATCACTGCTAACGTGTACGATTTAAGCTTCTGAGAAATACCGTACATAAACAGGAAAACTTTAAACTATGAAGAAATGCCTATAACCATTTGAGCTTATTTAGCTTTTAAATTGTTGTGAAGCATTTTTATTTTTTAGTTTAGGTGATTTGATTATGGCATTTAAATATCACAATCTGAAAGCTTGGCGTATATTCGTATAACAACAAATATTTTTTTTTTCTTTTAACAGCGCTTTAAAACATTATTGGCATCAGTAACATAATTAATTTTTGTCATATCAGGCGAAATTTGTGATTAATGCGTGAAAGCGCGGTTTTTAAAATGACTTTTTCACGTGAAAAAGTTCAGAAATTACATACTCGAAACCACAGTTCAAATGGGGAGACGTCATTTAGCTCGATTTTAATTTTACAATGCGCTATCGCAGGGAGAGCTCACCGCGGCTTTATAGAGCGCTCTGTAGTGTTGAAGATCGGAAGAAAGAAAATGAGGCAAAGTAATATTATTATTCTCTCGTGGAAAAATCGTCCTGAGCACTGTGCCGAGAAAAATTCCCATAGATTGAAACTTTCAGCATAAGCTAATATTAACTTCATTCGATTGAAATTTTTGCTACATTTTTAGTCCAGTGAAATAATCGGCATGAGTACGGAGCTTAACTATTACTGGCATTGGAGGCCTTTGTCGCTAGGACTAATTTTAAATTTGCTATTTTTTAATTTTAAAATTTGTAATTACGTTTCTTTAAAAACATAAGAATTGTTATTAATTTTTCAATAACAATATTCCGCAAACAAATTTTTTTTTTTTCAAGAAATAAACTACAACGACATAATAATTGTCGTACAGGGCTCTATACAGAGCTACCAACTCACAAACTTTAAAGTTCGTATGGCAAAAATAGGTTTTTTTTAATCAAGTCTCGAGCTAGGCTACAATATACTCTCAAATATTCCAGGCAGTTAATTAACATGTTTATTTTGGGAGCACTGTTTTTCGATTAAATTGTGTTAAAAGCTATTAACACCTTACGGCTTTACGTTGGATTGGTTGTTTTCTATTAAACTTTTGAGGTTTTTAATTTTATTTTTTAAAACATTTAAAAGGCAATACATAGATTTTGTCTATCGGTATATTTGGGATATTATTCACTTTCCAATTGTTGACTTGCATTCTTTCATCTATTTGAGCCTTAATACCAAACATTTTTGTTCTAACAGACAAAAATGTTTTGAAATCAGAACTACCATTACTTCTCTCTGTCCTTTCTTTCGCTCTACAACGAAGTGGGTGGGCCGAAGGCTAAACTAACAGCTCTTTAAAAAGTTAGAAAATTAAAAAAGCTAAAATTCACTAAAGTTAGAATCTCGAATTCTTTGCAAGTTGATCCATGACATCAAAAATCTTTTATCAAGTGCTGTAATAAACATTCTGTAATATTAAACTCCGAAATTCTCAGCTAGTTTAAATCCACCATTAAATGTATGCAGATTTTGGTTTCGTGATTAAAATTTTGAGTTAACAGCAGTTAGATTTATTCCAATTTTCTTTAAAAAATATTATGAAAGAATAAAACATTTTTTAAAACGTGTTAATCATGCGACGTAATTAATTATTTACTATAGTTAGAAAAGCATTAAGTATATTTAATAATTTAATTCACCAACAACTGAAATGACGTAGTTAATTTAATTTTCACGTTCAGAATAATTATTTCTAAGCTTAATTTTTTTTTCTTCTTAGAAATTAAAAATGAAATAAGCCAAAAACAACATTTTCTAAATTAAATTTGCAGTTTGCCCGTTCATTGTTATTTCTGTACAGTATATATATTTTTTCTTTTTTTTTGTGATTAATCTTTTTGCGAGGGCATGTAATCTCTTTTGGATAAAAAGTCGAAAATCTCTCGCTGAATATTTTTAAAAAGAGAATTATCCATCGATGGATGATGATGATGACGACGTTTAAAGATGGGAGCGCAATCACCATGGCGACACAACTACCCATGCTTTATCCCGACGACGTCATTGGTCGCGACTGACTCTGACGTCATAGTATGCGGCGCAGAAATGTCGTAATTAAAGTTGGAAATATGGGCTCGACGGTGGCGCATACAAGTTTCAATATTAAGAATTCTTCTCTTTCGTCGCTATTTGGGTGGGAGAATAGATTCGCAGATAAGATTGGATCTTCAGATTCACTGATTCAACGACAAAGATAAAAAATCACGCTATCGTCATCGAGACGAAGCTATTTTTTTTAAGACTAGAATTGCGCGAGACGTGTCGTTCGTAACGTGAACGGAATATATATCGATCAGAGCCGTATCATATTCACCAGTTCAGCACACTATAAATTCCCTACCGTTTCATTTCATACCAATTTTTTTTTTTTTTTTGGTTCAACCCGGCATAGCTCCCACTTAAAGCTCTACCTTTTTTTTATTATTATTTTTTTCTTTCCTAGGTTTGGACTTAACACCTGATCAGAGTTGAGAGCTATTGCACGTTTGCGGGCTTTGGGTAGTTAATCGTTGATGATAGTATTGACTTAATTTGAATTTTTATGCCTGGCGGCTGCTGCTGCTACCGTAATAACAGATGCAAGGTTGTTGCGAGGGCAAATTGTTTATTGAGATTTTCAAAGCGCAACAAATACATTATTTTCTTAAATAAAATTTTTTATGGTAATAGAAATTCAAAACCTTCAATCGACATTCATTAGTATTATTTAACTTATGCATACTTTTAAAGCATACTGATTATTATTAGAGCATTTCAATTGCAATTCATTTGCTGTTGCAAAGGGAGAATATTAGATAGAAAAAATAAGCTTTTTCTAATTTTACTTTGCATTTCCATGCTTTGTTTGAAATATCAAATTTTTAATATTTTCGTAAGCAATTTTAAGTTTTGCTGTAATTTATACTCATTATTACTGTAAGACCATTCTTTAAAACCGTATATACTGTGCGGTAATGTACCTTAAATTGATAATACATGTTCAGTGGACCTACAATATTCGTCATTAATCTGTTCCAGAGAGATTGACGAATATTGAAAATGACAAATATCAAACAAATTTTTTTTTATAGAAATACTATATCAAAAGCAGTTTAATCCGTTCCTAGCTCTGAATTTTGCAAGTATGCTTACCTACCTATAAGAAAAACCAAGTTAACACTGAAATCATAATAAATACATTTTTTAATCACTTAATATTGCTATTATATTGTC
>JAQGAY010000639.1:0-22776 GCA_034698085.1 Polydesmus angustus | reverse complement strand
AAGTCCGCAAAAGCTTTAATCGTCAAAGTGAACCCGTGAGCACGTTTACACCTGCCAACTCAGTTGTAGAAGCCATATTTCAAAAATTGTTTTTTATTATTAAATGAGAAGTGTTAATTAATGTAAACATAAAAAAATAATTTATTTTTATTAAAATTCGACTGATTTTTTCATATGTTTCAAATCTAACGTCATCCAACGAAGACCCTATACATGTTCGAGTATACACATGTACGTGTATATAAAAATGTGGGCTATGACTGTATCCTATGCGAAAACTAACGCAGAATAAAAGTTTTCTCAATTTGCGCAATCTCGCCCTCGTTTAGGCATAAATTCATGACTGCACATTTTCAAAAATGTCATTCTTTCAAAAAATAATGAAAAAGTTAATTTTAAAAAGTATTTTAACAACATGCATCCGACGTTTGGATGTGATCTCTAATGAAATTGTGTTGAAATGATAGAAGAGCTCGGAGATTTTTTTTTTTTTTTGAAAAGGAAATTGGCTTCATTGTATTACCTCTGACGATTCTTCCGGTAAAACTATCAGTACAAAATCTAATCGGATTTCATATCTTACGTTCACATCTAAAGTACACATATTGAATAGACAGACGTTTGTCAAAAGTTTAGAAGAAATGTCATAAAAGAAAGATGAAATTTTGATTTCCTGTTGACAATTTTTTTTTTTCTCCTTTTTGGGCGAGTTTGAAAGAGACGCTTATCTACTGTACGAGTATTTGGAAGATACTCAATTGTACAGCGGATACACAGAAACCACATCAACACTATTTTATGAGACTTGCATAGGAAGTGCTCCATTTGTCTCATAAAAAGCAAATCCACCCACAAAGTACCGCTAATATTAGTTGCCATGGAAACTTCACAATATTACAACTGACACTTTGCATGTCCTGACATTATCAAACAAAAAAAAAATGTTTCGCATTATTCACTATAAAGCATTACGGACTTAACTTTTAACACTAAATTCGTACGTGTACTTTTATAGAATTATTATGCATACAAGCATTTTACCGGCTTAATTAATTTTTTTCCCACTTTCAATGACTTCATTAAAAGAAACCTGTTAACGAAAGAACACAAAATTGTCTAATTCCCATTATATTTCCAAGCCTTCGCCTGAAATTATAATTCCTTAATAATAATTGCAAATACAGTACACTAAATGACAAAATTAATAAAATTATAGTACTGTATAAGTATATAAAATTTAAATTTTAACAACTTCGATTAAAAAGTTAACAAGCATTTCCACATCAAAAATTCGCAACTAAAAGAAAGAAAAAAGGTCTACTGTTCATAATTATATGCAAAATAAAATTAAGAAAATCATGCGTGTAAAACTCGCAATAAAAATATTCGCAACTACTGCAACTATCGCTGTTAACACAGTCCTATTTCTTATTTATACCCTAATTTATTATTAAATTATAGATGCTCGAATGCGGTTGGGGCTCTAACTACGGTATAATTTATTCAAAAATTTGAGTTAACCAGAAACGAATTTAAAATAACTTACAAAAAAAAAAAATTTCTTCCAACAATTTCAAAGTTTAATGTAGGTAGCTTACGGTATAGGCCTACAGTTCTAAACATGCATAAAAGTGCAGAGTTAAAATCAAAAATAATATTAATACAAACTTTATTTTACAAAAGTAAAAGATAATTTATTTTAATTGCCACTTAAACTCATCAAAATAACAAAAAATGAATGAATTTGGCAATTTAAATAAATTTTAACCATAAAATTTAATTATTCCTACGCTATATTTTACAGACATTATTTTCGTATTACCCTCATTTCACTTTAAACAAGCCAGTACTTTTAAAGTTCAATTATTTTTCAGCCCCAAACGCATAATTAATAAAACATTATTGAGGCTAGCCTTCACACTTTCTTTATCACAATAAATACACATACGAGAGAGTAAGAGGAATAAAGAGCGTGGTAAATCTAACATTTATACTGTAAAAAGTTTGGATGCTGTTTTGGACGAGATACGGTACCAGCTTTCGTGGCAAATACGTAGCAACCAAATTAAAAATCTAAATGACAATGCCCTGATGATGATAAAATACTTAATGTAAAAGTGTGTGCTCCCTCCACAAAGAAAACGATATTATATCATACAGAACACATTTTATCATTCGCAGCATACGACAATCGGTTCTTAAGAAGCTGTTTTTCAAGCCGTAAAAGACTGTTAGCGAATACTAGTAGAATGTTCATGATTCTCGTAGTTCAACGTACAATAATAAATAGTGGGATGACAAAGCTGCTCAAAAAAACTACAAAACTTTCTACGTCTGCAGTATATATGGACAGAAGCAAATCCATTACAGTCCTTTTTTATGACATACCATTTTCTTCGCCTTTCCAACTAAAAAGATACCCAAGAGATATTTTATTACTGCCCAGTGGTCAGTAGCAAGAAATAGAGCATCTAATAGTTCATCTAATCCCATTCAAAGGTACCCTTAATTTTGGCTAAACTGTCAGCGCTGACCATTCGAAATTTGTGATGGCAAAAACATTCAAACTTAATCTCCAGGGTAAATGACACAGAAGAATCAGATATTAAGGCAGTATAATATCATTTTATAGTAAAGGTAAATATAATCAAACAACTTTTATAAGAACTTGATCCATCCAAATTCACTTTCCAAAAATTCAATATTCGTGTTAAATGAAATAACATTCGCTAATTTAAATTTATTTAAAAAAAAATAAAATTCATAAATTCATTAAAAAAAGTACTGTAGTCTCTTTCTAACAATTTCTAAAACGCTTTGCCCGTTCTAAATCTACTGTGTTTAAGGTAAATATTATGTTCAATTATTTTATGATTCGTGGTCGCAATTTATTCGAACGTTAGATTTGCTAAAATGTCATCGCAGTACTGTAACAACCGAGATAAAAAGCCCCTGCATCATTACTATTTAGCACACAAGTTATTAACGTTAAATTTTCATTGCGCACCAAAGGTAGGCTCAAAATTCGATTTTCCAGACTAAGCACGCATAATAAACCTTGAAACACAACTAACATTAACACCCCAACCTAGAATTATTAGAAAAATCACGGTTTGCATTTTCTACACATGCGTGCATGCCCACTTATCTCTGAATTTTTAAGTAGCATTTGGCATATATAAAAAACAACCCCGGTCTATTTAGTTGTTCTATTATCGACCTACTTTAACTTTACCGAACTAAAATACTGTATGTACTCGTAATTTCACCGTAGTAGAAGTAGACCCCCACTGCAATTCAGATATTGGCTGCAATTTGAGCAGTGCGCGTTTTCAAACATGCAATACAATAGTCAATGCTGATAATAAAATCCTATAAAATAAAACATTTACGACATCTGCTCAAATAATTATTAAACCTTATTTAAATAAGTGGAAATTGCAGGCGCGGCTGAAAATGTAAGAAAAATCGATGCGCCAAAATATAAAAGTAGTACCAAGTTTGTTTGCGCATAAAACACATCAAACAATAATAAAACCAGTAGCCTCAGATTTCATTTTGTCACCAGATTCTTGTAAGTCGATTTTTTTTCAATACAGTTTTTTACCGACTAAGAGAAAAACCCATTAATACAATTCGTTGTACAAAATAAAAATATGTACATTGAATTTCAATATAATCGAAAAAAACATACATGTTCGGCATTTTAAAGATTTGATTTAAAAAAGTAAAAATAGTCCTACATTAGTATCGACTCTGTCAGGGAATATCGCACGTGCGTGGTGGGTCCAAATTTCAAATTCATTCAAACAATCAAGACGATGAATACGTTCAAAATGAACGCAACATAATCAACCGCCATTTTAAAAGCAATTTGCATTCTATCAAATGATCGGAAGTGATCGCCGCTTGTTGACCAAAGTCCTATCTATCTTTCTACTTCATTTACTATAGAACTCGATGATCGATCGACCGTTCGCACGTACTTTAATTTTATATAAAATAATAAGTGAGAATCCTGTCCTACACTATTTTCTTTCCCCGAGTTTATTTTAAGAGCACCTAAGAGTTTAATAAATCCTTTGTTGCGAAAGTAACGGGCAAAGATAATAATAAGTTGGATGCGTGGAAAAGTTCCAATTAATCCCTAAACGCATGAATCTTATGCAACAGCAAATGTCCGATTAAACCCTAAGGAAAAAATGCATAGTGTACCTCTCTATTCGACAAATTCTTTGGCCACGACAACGCTTCCCTAGACATACATTTCACGCGGCTAATGTTAACCGGTTTGGCAAAGTTCCGAATAGTTCGGTAGCAACCTACAAAGATTGAAGCTAACGACAGAAATTAAAACTAATAGTGATCAAAATCCCTCCTATACAGTAGTTGGAAAAGTTTAGCTTGACCCAACTTTTACGGCGATTTCAGAGTACAGTGTACTGTAGGGGTTTATTGTTCCAATCGATTTACGATTGATCAGCCACGATACAATTTTAAAAAAAGATCAATGGCAATGTTCATTACGCCACATTTATCAAAACCAATCTTTTAGATCGTAGGTTTGTTTATAGGATTCCTATTGGCAGGTAGTAAAATATTTGTTTTCGTGAAAGAATAAATAAAAAAAAAAATAAAAAAAAAACTCTTTTTCTGCTTGTCAACACATAAAAGGAAAGGAAATAGACAGAATAAATTCGACATGGACTTCTGCAAAAGGAAGTGGCAATGCATGTAATTAAGATTTATAAGATGTCTACAAATGCAAATTTACTACAGTTAAGCCTAATTTAAAAAAATAATTTTGTCTGACTTAAAGAATACCGTAGTTCTTTGTATGTGTCAGATTGCAAATTACTGTGCATGTAACCTACGGTATTTCAAAATTTTGTATTGCAAATAAAACTATTTATCATTCCTATTTGCATTAAATTTTTAGATACTAGCGCGTAATAAATGTTGCCTACATAAATTGCACATCACTTAAGAAATGTAAACATCCATCATATAATGAAAAATATTGACTCTTGTTACTCCGCTTTCAATTTCGTTTATCATTGACGGAATTCGTTAAAAAAAATTCAAATGTTTGCCTTACAGTATGCTTTAGAAGTTTAACTTAAAAACAACCAATTTCCTTAATACAGTATATAAAAAAAAAATCGCTGATCATTTCCAATCGATTTTAACTTTTTGAAATAGAATTGGAAAATTGGAAACAAGCCTAGATAACCATAAAATTCTGAATAGGTTAATAAATTCTACTTCCATTGGAAACGGCAAAAACTTCGCAAACAATTACCAACCCACTAATAACTTACTGTGCTTTCAGCAGAATGTCATGCAAAATAATACTGTAGAATTTTCTTTATAAGTATAGAAACAGCACAATGTTAATTATTGTTTAAATAAAAGTTTTATTCTTGAAAATGGGAATGATGTTTTCTAAAAAGCACTTTTAGATTTTAAAAGGATAAACTTATTTATTTCGGCATTGAAAGTGAAATTATGCAAACAATAATTTAGGAATTTAGGGTTTCCGTATGACCAATTTCTAAACATTATTGGATTAATTTCATCAAGCAGATAAGCTATAAATTCAGTCTTGCTTGTTATGATTTAAAGAAAACCCTAAAAGTGCATATCTAGAATTAAAAACCTACAATGCTTTTAGCAATAAATCATTCCAAGTTTTTGATTTTCGAATTATCCAGAGATAATAGTTTACAAAAATAATGCAGTAATAAATTCGATTATTCCTACTATATAACAGTACGGTATACCAAAATATGAAATGAACAAAGAAATAATATCTAAAAATATTTTCAGCTTGACACAAACTTAAAAAAAAAAACAATAAATTATAAGTTTTTTAAAACTCATTTTTTATAGTCTTGAGTTTAAGCCTTAATAAATAATGGTAGAAAATAATCCTATGAAATCTCTTATTGAATATTATACAGTACACTGTACTGTACTATGAAAATGTTTAATGCAAGACTTAACGGATTTCTCAGAAATAATTATCATTTAGATTAATAAGTGACGCTGAATATTTTATTTTGCATTTTAAAATTTGCTATAGACCGATATGCATTATGATGTCAAAAAAAAAAATGCATTGTCTGTAGACTTCTTTTTAGACAGCTAAATGGGTACAAATCCAAATTTTATGACGTTTATTCAAAGTTAGTATCAAATTTTTTAGAACGCATGAAGTCGGTATCTTACAAGAAAAAAAAAAAAAGTCTACTTTAAAATAGTCTAATGATACCGACACTGGGATGACAAAGAAAGAAGATCCAGTGAGAAGGAAGAGTGTTAAAGCTCATTAAAATTCTACGCCAATGTGACTGCGTAATAGACGGCTTATAAACAGGGGGAATAGGAACAGTAAGGGGTTCCTTCAACGAATGTGAAACTCCAGCAACGATAAAACTCGGCGCCCCATTCTGCATTTCATTATTTTCATACAATCCATTGATGAGTTAATCAGGTAACTCGGGAGTTTAAAAAATTAGTAGTAACTAGTAAAGTATTAATAATACTTAAAAAAAAATTACTAAAAATAAAAACCTTGAAAAGCATAATAATGCAATATGAACTTTAAAAAATGATAATAACTTTCTCCAAATACAAAATCATTTTTTAAACCAAACTTGATTTTTATAAGAATCGATTGGCTTCGGTTAATTACTTTGACGTATCTTATTTTTCAATAAATATAAAAACCTCAGTAGCTACATTCAGAAACTATTAAAAGTCATATTGAAGACAAAAGTCAAAGTATTATTGCAAGGTTTAGGGACGCAAATTATTAAAAAAAAAAAGAAAAAAAGGGACAATTCAAAATATTTTTTGGGCTTCTATCCTTTAAGTGAACATAGTCCAAGAAGTTTAAATTTTTAATTGTCCTTGCAAAAATACTTTTACCTTTGGTCTTAAATATGATTTAATTTGATTCTGAATGCAGCTAGTGTAATTTATACCCTAAATGTAACTTTTTAACGGTCAATTTAGCTTTCAAAAAGATTGTCATATAAAGTTTAGGCGTTATACAAATATTGGCACAACAAACAAATGCCGTAATTTTTGCGAGAGAAATGTCGTTAACAAAATCAATGGACAAATCTTATTTCCCCTCGTAAAATTTATAAACTCCCCCGTTTCTCAAAAGCGTTACACAAAATAGGAAAACACAAACCCTTTTCTCTTTTTCTTTGCAAATTATTTAAAATAACCATTAAGTAATATGCGGGAACATTAGAGCAAACTTTTAAAAAAAATTAACTTTTAAATCACCCCCCAAAAAAATACACAACGACAATAATCTGAGTTAAAAAAGATAATAAAGTTGAAAAAAACTTACCTCATTAAAAATAACGGGAATATTTAAAGTCCGTGAGTGAAGTCTCCATTCAATATCTCCTTCTCCATTGTCTATTGGCCATTCATTATGGTCACAAATTGTCCACGGATTATCAAATCCAGGAGATAACTCAGACTGGATTGATAATTTCAAATTATCGAGTAATAAAACGAATAAAAAAACTATTAAACCCGTCATTTCGTAAAACTTGCTTATCTTCTGTTTCATCTCAGTTTCGTAAATTTAAAACTACATTACAGCGCGCGCGACATCGCGTACTTAATTGACAAGTCTTCGTATACAGCCGAATGTCTCTACTTTTAATAACTTTTTTCAAGTGGTCAGCAGTAATCGCGAGCGGTTAATAAAAATTTTAAAAAACACGTTTACAGGATAGCAGACATAATTCTTCTAAAAACGCGAAAAGTATCGTCCACTTTGAGAATTAACAAAAGTTACCAGCTGAATAATCAAAGGGCATAAAAAATGAGCAACTAAGCTCTTTCGCATGCTGTCGCAGTATACGTAGAATTATTTTCAAAATCTCTTCATGAAAAGGCTCAGTTGAATTTTAGCGGCTTTGAGCTGCTTTGCAGCCCTAGTTGCTAAGTGACATAAATCTAATATGCCGTTTCTCAGATTCGCACTCAAATGCAAGGCACAACTGTTAGGATTACATTATTAAAAGATTATGCATTGAATTTTAAAATGTTACAAAATTTTTTTACCTTATATATTGACAGAATAATTTCTATTATGTTTTTTAAATGTTTCCTTTCGCTGTCCACCACAGAACCAAAGAATTGTCAAAACAAATGTTTTTATTTGAAAAAAGCTTTTCGTCATCTTCATCACTAAGGTTGTCGTCAATTACAGGAAATTTTCTTTGGCCGCTTGTAGTTGCAATCATTGGAAATTTTGGATTAAAGCTACAAAATAATAAATACATGTAGTTGTTTTGCAATAAAATCAGTTTTTAAAATGCTTTTTGGTTATTTATTATACCTCACACCATTAACACAATCTTTATGGGCTTCAAAATGTAGTTTTCTAGCTAATCGTTTTTGACCAGTAATGGTATACTTGACCGCGCTAGTTGTATCCCAAACTGACACATAACCATAAGGAGCGCGATCTCTATATTTTACTTCCTCTGTATTACCAGAAATTAAATACTTTCCAGATCTTAAAATAATTAAAACCAAAGTCAAATTAAAAAAAAAAAATTATTTAAACAATTATAGATTAAGCTACATACTTGTCCATATCAAAATAAATTTTTTGATTTGTTGAAACTTTACGTTTCAATACATATAAAGTTTCGCCAGGTTTTCTCAAATCCCAACACAAAATTTCATCGTCCTTTTTGCAATTTATAAATTAATTCTTAAATACTGTAATTATAAACAAATGAATAATAACCTTTCTGCCTCCAGAATATAGCCTAGTACCATCAAGAGAAAACATCACATGCGTTACACCACCATTTTGTCCTGCTAGTATCATTGTTTCTTTACCAACAGATGTGTCAAAAATTCCAACTAAATTTTAGAATAAAATTAAAATTTATATCTACCCTATCTAAACTATTTTAACGAGAAACATATTAAAAACAGCGTACTTGACTTTGAGTAAGAACCCGCTGCAAAGATACATGGATCGTTTGGATCATTTGCAATGCAGGAGATAATTCCCATCTGCACACCAGAACCTGACAATTTTTTTGTTATTATAGCATATAATTTTAAGCAACTTCAATAATAATATTATTGTATACCGTACTTTTTAAATTCATCTCTGTATATATTCTTCCTGGGGTACACACATCGAATATTCTAATGGATTTATTAAATCCAGCATATAATTTTTGTCCATCGCCACTAAACGCGATGCTTACGGCAGAAACTAGTTGATCCTTTAAATTTCAAAAAGAATTATCACAAAAAGAATTCACAATAAACTGAAAGCTTTTAACTGACTAACCACATTATTATAAGATTTATAAGTACAACGAATTTCGCCGGTATAAGCATCCCATAAATGAATTGGATTAAGTCGAGAAGTGCTTACTAAACTTTAGAAACACATTATTATTTCACGGTAAGTTACAAAGATTACAATATTATTAATAAATGCCGCAACTTCTACTTCAAACTTGCATTGTCACTGATAAAAAAATGAAAACAGTAAATCCCTAAAAATGCTTTTACCAACAAGTTGCAGGGTCGCTCGAATCCATATTAGGATACCAACAAAAGTCATAAATAGTGCCAGATTCTTTCATGGACAACACAGGAAACTAAATTAGATACCATTAAATTAAATAAAAATGTCAAAATTGAAATTTAACACAGGTCAACTCACCAGTTCTTCATTAAATAAATCCCAATTAGAACGCGTATAATTGCTGTCAGGAATATTAAATAAACGTAAAACATTATCGTCACTATTAGTTAAAACACACAATCCATCAGGAGCCCTATAATAAAATAATTATAATCAAAAATAATGCCTTAAAATAAATTGCTGTGTAACCAAAAATTATCAAAATAATAATTATAACTTGCCATTTGCAACCCTTTAGGAAATTATTATTCGCAGTTGATTCAGTAAATATATTCCAACAACCTCCCATTTTCATTGGAGTAACTTCAAGAATATTATCTTCATGCACCTGCACATTTTCGCCTTGATTTGCATTGTTTCTTAAGTCATCTATTATTTCAATTAAATCAGTGTCACTCCCTTTCGCTTCATCGGCCGGTTCTTGGCTGCTTTTGTCATCATCAAATAATTCATCTTCGACATTTATTGCACTTTCGAGATCATTAGACGTGTTAAGTTCAAGCTTCTTTTCAATAAGATTCCATTCAGCACTTTCGTAACTCTCGTTCATATCAGTTTCATTTACTAATTTTTCAACGGAATTTTGATCTGTCGGGTCCCGTCCCTCGGCATCTCCATCCACGATGATGCTTTCATTATCAGCCATGCTGCTTTTTACAAGTTTAACTGTTGTTTCGTATAAATTTTAAAAAAATAAAATGTGCAACCTTTACGTATTCATGTCACAAACTCATTTACATTCCCTTACTTCGGAAGATATTACGATTACCATTTAGATTTTGTTTTAAAAAAAACTTTGGAACGGCAACTACCGTAGCAGCAGAAAGTCTTCAGACTCCAACAAGATCTCTCACGGTTGGATCTTGGTTTGCATCCAGCAATTCGCGCGCATTCCGCGATGCAACAGGAACTGACGTAACGTTTACTCTGATTTGTCAACCCTTTCAGCTGTTTGAAACCATGGTGATAGTATTCGATGACGTCATTTTGCGCTTCTTTTTAAATTTATTAAAATCTGCAATAATAATGTATTATTATTATTACTGGAATCATAACATTATTTTGTAATTCAGTACCGTATTACACATTGTAAAATTTCAAAGATTAAAATTAAGCTGCCTTAAATCATTGTCCTAATTTGGAAATAAAGTCAAAGCAAAAATAATAAATAATTAAATACTGTAATGGCATTTTAAAATAACATAAAATTAATTAGTTTTTTTTAATGTTGATTTTAATAAGAAATTTGTCAAGCATTTACAAGTACATGCAGTCCAAAAGCACATTTACCACCGGTGTCTACAGGAAAGCGAATAAATGTGTCTCGCCGATTTTTTGTCAAGTTTATGTCATTACAATAATAACGTATTATGTTATTTCTAATTTTCGGAGTCAATAGAGGCAGAGCCTGTGTGTTTATTTAGAAAAAAGAGCAATGGCGTTAATATGTCAAATAAAAAGTACATTTCTTGATATTCTACTCCAAATGATCTTCATTATACAAGATGATACTTCTTCTAAACTTTAGTTTTCTTCCGTTGAGGTGACATCAAATGTGTCTAATAATAAATAATTTAATAAAAATAAATATAAATCTACGAATGTTTTCAAAATAATATACCTTAACCCACTTATCCGTTAAACGATCATATTCTTGCTGATAAAAATTAAATATTTCATCACAATCTACTCGAGCTTCATCATCAGGAGGATTATATAACTCGCAGTTATGTTTAACCAAGATCATATCCTTGTGAAAATCGGCTATGTCTTCGTAAACTTGGGTCTAAAAATTGTAGTCATTTGAATAGTTTATAGTTAATGAAAAACTTAACTTATTATTCTATTTCTTAAAATTAGTTTAACTTGCCACCGAAATCTTAAATCTAATTAAGAAATTCTATGACAAATACAGTGTATTGAAAGAAATATAATGTTAATAAGCTTACTTCTAGTCTTTTCTTAATCGTTGAAAAATCCATTGGGAACTTAACTATTTGACTATATCCAGGTGCTTCATCGTCAGTAACTTAAAAAATTATTTTTTTTTTCTTATATTAAATAATTGTATGTAATATAAAGAAGAAAAAAAATTAACCCACCTGGTTGAAGAAACCAATGAGACGCACCCGCTTCCCCCTTAACTCGCCTTGTACCGCGAAATTTCATCACCTTCAACAATAAACTTAAACAAGAGAAGCTATTAGATATGGCAAAATAATGTTAAGTCGAGAACCATGTCTAAAATACCCCATAGCAGTTCGTATCCAACCAGATAAATGAGGAGCGTTTCCACCAGAATACACTTCAGTTACAGGTTTACGCTTTCTTTTCGTTGGCGTTGTTGAACCTTCTAATATTTTAAAATCAAATATAAATATAAATAAAAATTACAATGCCTACAAATAATTTCTACCTTGAGAATTTAAATGACTGCAACTAGCATCAATCTAAAGATTAAAAATGCAAACACATATTTAATTAAATAATAAAAAAAGTTGAGTCTAAAATAAATAAACACACTTGATCAATGTTTGCATTTTGTTTAATGTCTTCATCGCCACTTTCAGAGTTTTCTGGAATGGGCACAGAAGCTACTCGAAGTTCAGAGGTTTGTATGTTACCAGCAGAATCTGTTATCATAAAAATGCTTGAACCTACACATACTGTAGTTATATACCTTTTGTCATAAAGGTCAAACAAAAAGCAAAACTGAAACTTAATAAACCTGATAATTCTTGACTCAAGTTTTGAGCTTTATTTTCCAATTCGCTTTCAACACCTATTGAAGAAGAAAATTCTTCGGTAGAAGATGTGTTGCGAACTTCTTCATCTGCCTCTAAATGTTTAACAAAAGCTTGCTCTGTCAAATTCGATTCCGTAGTTTCTACGACTTCGCTGGCCATATCTTCAATTTTGACCATCAAGTCTTCAATTTGAACAGCATCATCTTCAAATGGAACTTCCTCGCAAACTAAAGTTTCTTGTATTTCAGAGTTATCTTCAAACTTTGTACTTTCCTCAACTAATATATTATCAGTGATTTCAGTACAGACAATATCGCCAAGAGCAGATTCTACAACTGGATCTTGATGAGGATACTCAATTTGGTCGTCATTTCCCGGTATTGCAGCCTCACCTTTAGATTGTACAGTTGGTGTGGCAGGAGACACTGAAGAGATTACGCACTGATCATCAGATTTATTGGCAATGTTAATATCATTAATTGAATTAATGAGAACACTTGCATCTACTGCATTTGCAAAAGTAACCAGATTTTTGGCATCTTGAAAAATTGAATAATACAACGTAAGAAATATTGAAAATATAAAAATAAATTAATTATTATAAACTATTGGTTTTTATTTTCAACCTGTAAGGCTTGACGAATAAAATTCACCGGTCTTAGGATCCAACTCTCCTTCGTTTTCAATAGTTTGCGTTTCGGGTTCTTTTTTAACGGTGCTATTTGATTTTGTCTCTTGCAGAACAACCTTTATTCGACAAACATTAAAATTATTTAAATTTATTAGCCAAATGAAGCAAAAATCATTCGCGATTTTACTATGGGTATAATATCAGCAACTGCTGGTGATTCAGACGTTGAATTTAAAGTCTTTAGTTGCTCAACTAAAAATTTTTGTAGAAAATAAATAATCTTATTGTTATTTATTTTAATCATCGTAACTTCATGACTGCATTACCTGTTTTAGTTGGTGGCTGAATGGATTCCTTTGGTAACCTAGAAAAAAGAATTTGATAAGAATGCATAGTAAAATTTTATGTATTGCATTTACAAATTTGCAACAGGTGCATTTTTCGAAGTCGCTTGCTTAGTTGATGAAGCACCATCAGTTTTCCAAGATTCGCCAGAATTTTCCGGTTGAAATAAGGATTCAAAATTATTGTCGTCCGATCCTCCAGGAAGAATGCCGGCTGCCTGAAGAAGATCAGCAAGCATAGTGCTTTTAAATTCACTGTTGTCGTCCTATTTTTTAAAAAACAAACAAACAAATAAAGTGATCATAACATTTTTTTTAAAAATCTCAAATTGACTTACATTACTGCTTGATTCAGCTTTTTTAATATTATGAATATTTCCAGTTGGGCTACTTTCAGTAATTTGCGTTATTTTGTCGTGGTGCAAAGTTGGTGACCAAGACGAGACTACTTTTGATAACCCTATTTGATGTTTACTTCTATTACCCTAATTGAATCTTACGTTTAGTATTTTATAAACAAATATTTATACAGTATTATATTTCCAATTACAGATGCTAATGATCCTTTATGAGAGGTGGGCAAAGTTGAAGCAGTTGAAAATGATACAACATTAGTATTACCATCTTGAGAATGCTGAAGCATATGAGCTTTCTGAACAACGATTACGTTCGGTTTCCCACCTACAAAGATTTTAGTAAAGCACAAATCAACTAAAGATATCACAAACATTTCAAAACCTGATGAAGGCAGTGACATTGAAGGTGAAACTTTAACTAAAGCAGCCTGTTTTCCTTTTTGTCCTACAGTAACAAATGTCGGGCCACTATTTCCACCGGCTTTAGTTAATGCTAACGATGTTGTAGTAAGAACTTTGCTATTCGCTTGAGTGGTTAAAACATTTACAACTCTAGCACTGTGTTGGCCACCTAAATTTAAATAGAAAAGTTGTATAAATAAACAGTACCAAAATTACCCAAACGCGCATTTCAGAATATATATTTGAAATTAAATACTGATAAACACTTGGCAAAATTTCTCAATCTAAAATATATTAAAAAAACATGCCTGGTGTAAGTGAAGCGGTTTTAGTAACTACCACAATCGGAGGACCACCAGTTCCACCGGAAGTTTTGCTAAGAATTTTTGACCCTGATGAACCAGAAACTGTTTGAGCAATTATTTTTAAGCCAGGACCTTAAAAAACAAACAAAACAATTCGCGGTAAGTTTAAAACTTAAAGTGACATTATTATTTTAAAATATTAAGCTCACCTTCTTTAATATGAAATGACGGTTTTCCTCCAGACTTAATTTGAAACGTTTTCCCACCAGAAGATGTTAATGGCGTTTGTCCTACAACAGGTACAATAATTCCTTGTTTAACTCTCTGGCGAGCTAATAACCATAAAGTTAAAATTTATTTTAGGTTTAATTTTATAATATTCACTTGGCTGCTTAATAGAAGATTGCGCTATAGATGAACTAATAATGGCCTTTGATACAACTCCACTAACAGTAGCACTGCCTAACGTAGAATACGAACTAGTTGTCGAAATAATTCCGCCGCTCTGAGAGGAAACTGGAACAACTAGAGTATTAGCTTTTGAATGTAGCTGCGTATGCGGAATACTAGAGGTTGAACTTGTAGTTGTGACGGTCTTAACAATAGGTACAACTGTTCGCGGTAACAAACTTGATGGCAAATTGGCACAAGATGTTGAAACTAGAATAACCTATAAATGCATACTTAACCATTTGATGTAAATCACACAAATTACTAAAACTTAATTTTTAATACTTTTTGTGGTGTTGATGACGTAGAAGGAAGAGTGCTCTTAACAGATTTATCACTTGATCCTGTTAATGTGAATTGCACCGGCGTACCACCAATCGGAATGCTTAGAGTTCGTGCTCCTGATGTTGCTGTGGTTGTCTAAAAATAACTTAATTAAAAACCAATCAAAAATACTACCACAAATGCTGGGTACTTTAGGAACATGAGAATTATTTAGTGGCAAATGTTGGTTATCTTTAAGGAAATTGCTTTGTACTTCAACTGAAGCTGATCTTTTCCGTCGGCCTGGTTTGTCCAGTGACGAATCCATTCCCGGCGCTAAGTAACTATTAGTTAAATATTATTCTTATATTTTATTCACTTTCAATCAACTACCGGTCACATGTATGGATCTCCCACTTAGAACTACAACATTGTTTGATGAAGGGCTAGGCATTTGTAATTGATCCTTGTCATGCAATTTCGATTTATTGGGAGGAATATTTTGTAAATCTGTGTTGGCGGCTGCCAAAGGACTTTTATTGTCACCCATCCTAACCGGCAATGCCACTGGTGATATTTGAGAATTTATTTGGAATTTTTGATCGTTATTAAGTAGGACCTCAACTTCTTGAACTCTTGCGTTATAATCTGTAAAAAAATATAAACTGAGATATTTTGGAGACAAATTTAATTTAACAAATACGGTAAATGAAATAAAATACCTTTTCTTGATGTAGCAGATGGGACAGGTAAGAGTACATTTTGTGCACCAATGTTGTTAGCTGTGTTATCAGCTAACGCAGTAAAAGCCGTTTGAGGCACTAAACGTGGCATTAAGGGAATTAAACGTCTGCCTTCTAGTGCCCATTCTGAAGCTACGCTTGATCCTGATATTCTACGTAAAATAAATTAAATTAATTATCTAGAAATCAATCGGAAAATAAATTTCAACCATCTTACTGATCGGCAATTGTAGCCAATTTTTCGTCATTAACAGCTCTCCGAATTTCAGCTTTATGTCGTTCAGGAGGAACGCTAATGAAAGAACATTGCATTTTTAACTTCACCTATGTCCGTATAGAAGTACAGTACTCAAATACTAACCTCAAATGAGAACACAAGTCTAATAAAGATTTCTTTTTGTCTTTCGTCAGATCTCCTTGAGCACGAAATGCCGATATTATGGTAGAATATGCCTCCAATTCTAAAAATTAAATTAATAATTATTATTATAATCATGTCTTATAAAACCGTCTAGAAACAAGACAAACCTAAAGTCCTTAACTTTTTCCTGCATTCTTCTTTATCGTAATCTAATAATAGCGGCCACATTTTAATTATTATCAAAATATCTAAAGTTTACAATATTAAATTAATTCATAGCAATACTGTACTTTCAAAATAAAAAATTAATAAAAATATAAATAGATTTCAACCACGATAGGTTGTCATGATGGAACGCCGAGCACAAAATATTCGCTCGACCGCTCCTATGGCGCTTCCCAGCGCAGTGAGCGGCTTTTTTCAAAATACTGTACAGTACGGTAGGTACTGTACCATAGAGAGCTTAATGGCAACGTCATAATAATACCGGTGTAGGTCCTCGTAGGAGGCTACCGGTAATTATGACAGGACCCGGACTGACCGTACTGTAGGCCTACTGTATTAGGGCCCGTATGGCCACGGAGCGAAATGAAAATAAAGTGAAGCTATTCTTACCCCCTCCTGCTTAGGCAAGGACTATTGTTACCACAACGCTGTATTGTATAACAATGGTCTCAGACTATTCTCACTCATATTATAGAGATTAGAGACTATCCAATGAAATGTTATTTATGCACTTTTTTTTATATAAGCATATTAAAGGTCCTCCGTATTGGCACTATAGTGGCAGCGCTCCCTTGAGTCTATGGCCAACCCATGGCTCCAACTGCTATTGGGCTATTGCCTATTGAAAAAATGCAAAAAAAAAATTTTTTTTCTAAATAGGCCTTTTATATATATTCTTTAATATTTTTTTTACAAAATGTTTTTTTTAATATACTTTACCAGCCCATAATATGGCAGGGAGAAACTGTACCAGCAATAATTATAATTTTAAAAAATTTAAAAAATGTTCAAATTTTCAGAATAATTTGTACGCAATAGTATGAAAACAAAAACGTAAAATTAAATGCTTAATTAACAATTTTTAACTGAATTATTTTAGTAAAATCGTTTTCATAAATAAAACTCAATTTTTCTAGCAATTTACTATTGATACTTTCAGCCTATTTTATTTCCACTTTTCAATTATTATTATTATCGGTATATTTCCGCCTTGCTTACCTATACTCTCGTTAATTCAGCATTTTCAAAACATTAACAACTACTGCAAACCCTTGAAATTTTTTTAAAATATTTAAATTGAATTAAGAAAAATTAAGGCTTGGATTTTTTAATTAAAAATATGTAAAATATAATGGAAGCGATTATAAAGATTAGCGAGACCGGACATTTTGAACGATTGTTGAAGGGCGAAAGCATCGCGCATCAATAATTACACGTAATAAAATAGAATTAAATTACAAAATGAATTTTTCATTACATAAATTTCCATTAAAATCCGACTAATATTTCTAATTTAAAATAAATATAAATAAGACGCTTCCAAAAACAAACAAAAAAATAATGTAATTATTAATTTCTCACATTCCAATCTTATACCAAACTTAGCTTTAATTACGCCCCAAACATTTAAGATCAAATCATCGGATAAATAGGGACGAGGAAAATATTAGTGGGAGGCTAAAAGGTGTAGATTGACGGTTGAAGAAGATAAATGGGCTAGGGATAACCGGAATACATTTCATCAGAAATTCTACAAACTTTTATACAATAAAAATCTAATTTATCAAACTATTTACACACAAAAAGAAAACAAGGAGAACAAAAAAAATCCACTCGTTCATCAATTTCATTTCACACTCAACAATACAGAAAAATCAATCGAAACAGTCATAGTAAAACGAAACTTTTTAGAAAAAAAAATATTAATTAAAATGTGCAAGTATTTCTTTTAGTAATTATTAATGACTTGATCATCGAAATATATAAATCTTTTTAATCATATAAAATTAGATGAGGATGATTAAATTCGGCATTAAATACTCTTTTATTCTAAAAATGCGGGGAATTTTTTTTTTTTATATTTTCTTCTTATCACTAACAAAAATATTAAGTTAAAAATGCTTGGAAATTGAAAGTACAAGTTTGATTGATTTGATATGAGAAGTTATGCATGATATGATCGGTTACTTATTAAAAATGAAATACAGTAGTAATTTTCAATTAAGAAATTAATATTAGCAATAAAATGAATGATTCTGGATTAATTTATGTATACACGTTTATAATAGTACTGTATATATAGAAAAGAATTAAGACTGGCATAAATAGAATGTGTAAATATATATATAAAGTTAAAACAATTTGCTTACAAAAAATCTATAAAATTAAAAAAAGGAAACAATCAAGATTATACAATAAACAGTATTTTTTTTTTTTGTTGTCGATTTTTATAAACCCTTAATTCAAATATATAGATAAATTTTTACCTTCTTTTCATCCTCTTCATCAACTTTAACATTTTAAAAATTATAACATTTCAATATACAGTGCACCTGAACGTAGCGCAGACCGGAAGTCTTGTTTCTATCACTTTCAATCAAACTTTACTTGATATTCACACATTATATAGGCAGTGGTTGGGCTCTTCGTTGTCCATATCTTTTCTTCATCTTTATTATTTTGTTTTAGAAAAAAAAAGATATCTTTACGAAGTAAGTGTTTTAAAATTCATTATCGCTGGATCACGGTTCTCCACATTCGGTAAATGCACTGTTTCAAAATGCTAGTAGAAAATATTCTGGACACAAGTTAAATAAATTTTATCTATGTTTTTGACACGAGTCACAACAGAGTTTACGATAATACGAATAAGTGCACAGTCTGGATTGAACTACTATTCGACAGTGGTGATAGTTATCAATGCAACCAGAATCTGAAACAGAATAATTTATACAACAATTTAATGTAAAATTCGATTTATAATAAGCATGATGCACCCAATTAATTTACCTCTTTGAGGTTCTTCAAAACATTTGGCAAAATTACAACTCTGCCTCGTTGGAGGTCTTTTATTTTCATCACATTCGGTGCTACTCTTTAGTTTTTCATCCAAACATCTCGCCTCCCGGAACTGATTTCCAGTATCACACGATTGAGAACACTACAATAAGTATCGTTAATAAACACTCAATTAATTGGCTGCATGCAGATAACAAATTTAACGAACCTGAGACCAATCGGTTGTATACCAATCGGGTTTACACGATTCCGAGAAACACGGTTGTTCTGTTATTGGTTTCTCTAAACCTGAACACAATGCATCTACAGAAATCTTATACTGCCCTCGATAAAATGCGAGGCAGATAACTTCCCGTTTTTGAACACCTGGACCGCAAGGTGAGGAACACTGCTTGCAAGAAATATTCAAATTAAACTTACTACTGTACCGGATATTTGAAAAATATCAATTTACGTACAGCTTGCCAGATTCCAGTAAACCATTTTCCCTGAGTACAAGAGCGGTCACTGGTACAAACACGAGTCGATTCGGGTCGACTAGAAGGATCGCATCTCTGTTTGGAATCATGGTTGTCGCTTACGCAAGCCACACGCCGAGATTGAATACCTTGACCACATTCGGCGAAACACTACAAAATAGAAATACTGTATTAATTATTTGTAAAAAATTTAAAAATGAATAGGCAATCAATTTACCTGTGCTGACCATTCGCTATAATACCAAGTGGTCAAAGCGCAAGAACCAACTTCGCATTGGTCCTCTTCGGATGGACGATTAAATTTATCGCACAAATCTTCAGATACCGCGTATCCTTTTACATCTACACACACAACGCCTCTTCTTTTCACGCCTCTACCGCATTTAGCGGAACACTAAAAACAAAAAAATTAAATTTTGGTGAAAATAAAAACAATTTAGACAAGTTTACTTTTTCCCAATCTCCTGCTTTCCATCTGAAACACGGTCCGAGATTGCATTTTCGAACGGTTAATTCCGATTTGCTTTCAGGGCACATGCTATCAGTAACTGTAATTTGCAAATTTGCCGAGATGGATTGTTTACAAGTGATTTGTCGAAGTTGAACTCCTTCGCCACAAGTCACACTACAGTCACCCCAATCACCAGCAACCCATCTACACACAAAAAAACCACTCCTTCATTAAATCTAATTTAAATAATCTTCATAAAATTCAACATTAATAATGATCAATAAAATTAATTTAACAGTTCTCCTCAAACTCTTTCATAAAATTATCATACAGCAATGCAAAATGCAGAAAATACATATTTTTACTAGTAGGCTACATGTTATTATGTTAGGCTACTTATTATTTCTGAATTAATTTATAAAAATTATATCTTTAACTAATTTAATAATTAAATTTTTTTTTACTCTGGTGGACAGGGTCTGGTGTTGCACCTCGATGTCTGAACTGGAATTTTATCTGTGTTACGGCAATGATGATCAGAAACCACAGCTAAATTGCTTTCTTTCACGCAAACCACGATGCTCTTTTGACTTCCTATAGCATAAAAGAAAGAAGAAAAAAAAAATTCATTCAATTTTGTTTGCCCACCTATTAATAATTAACCAGCCAAAAGTAAGCACAAACCTCCCCCACAAGATTTGCTGCATTCGGAGAAGCCCGAAGTTCTCCACACAAATTTCGTGGCATTTCCATCGATTTCATTGTTTTCAAGTAGAGAGTTTTCTCCCGAGGGAATTTCGGCAAATAAACTATCACTGTCAGCTGTTCGAATATTGGAATCAGCTGGAAAATCCCTGAGAGCTGGTGAATTATCGTTTCCGATCCCTGCGATGACAGGGGGAACGAGCTGTGTTGGGGGATGAGTAGATTTTTTTCCACCACCCCCTCCTTTTCGCCTTTGATGATCTCGGTGGCGGAGGTGATGATGAGATGTCGACTGTTGACTATGCCCACTCTTCCCACTGCCGCTACTATGTCGACTACTCCGCTTGCTAGTTCCTTCTACCGACTGAGAACGGTGGTGGCCGCCCGACGTTTTCGAAGTCCCGCTAAAGGCTTTTTCGTGAGATGAATGAACAAGTGTGGATTTCCCATCGCCACTCGATTCTGTCAACGGGAGGGTATACTCGTATTTTACCCCGGGATTTGTTTGTTGAGATAAAATCTTTCAAATAAAAATGAAACAAGATTAATAATACTACAAAGTCATCTAAATCAACATTTTTACTAAAAATTAAAGGCAGAGCACGTAGGCCTACACAATGAGATTATTTGAAGAAAATAAAAAAAAAATTCAAAATAGTCGGTTACCAAGAATTGGATTTTTTTTCCACACCATGAAATAAAAAAAAATAATAATAATCTTAAATAAATAAGTTCAATGTTTTTCTTAAAAAAAGCAAACAATTTAAAATTTATTTTATAATTTAAATAAATTCTTATTAGAAATCAAAAGGAAGATAAAAAATAATATTTGGATAAAAAAAATTAAAATGTAGAAATAATGAAATATTTAAACTACTTTATATAATTAGAATTCAGTTACCGTATTGATAATAATTATAATAGGCTTACTCGTGCTGTAAACCTCAAACTTGTATCAGGTTGTAAACCACTGCATACGAGTGTTTTCTATTTCTATTTTTTTTTTTTAAAAATAATAAAAAGCTAATCTCACCATCATGTCGACCGAGTCTTGAGTTGGTCCAATAGCTGTGATCGACTCGACTTTGGTGACTTCGTCTTCTCTTTGGTAATTAAAAATGGTCCCCACTGCTTCGTAATTCCCGGACCAATTAATGGCCCAGTTACCATTTAAAATGTAGCTCCCGTTTAGATAACGCAGTGCTAAGAACAAAGTCATGCGTGTGAGCCATTAAAAAGGCAAATATAAAATTGAAATAAAAAGACGGAATGCATGCATTAAGAAAGGCCACCCGAGTCGCCGGATTAATTAAAACTGCGCAAGTATAAACACTTTCTATTAATAGAAAGAATTATTAGATTTTATGAGCTAGGAAAATGAGTGAAAAGCGCAGCAGAGGCAGTAATCATAAACACAATGTTTTCAAAATTTTGCTTAAACAAAAAAAAAAAGTTTCCCCATTTAAACAACGACATTAGAAAAGCGCGCATTAATAAAAAAAATAATATAAATTTCAATAAACGCAAGCCGTTTTACGTTAATGACTAGAGTTTTATTTTTCGAAAAATAAAACGTTGAAATTACCTAAATAATTGCGACTGGGAAGCAATTCGGTGATGTTGACGTTACATGATCCTTTGGGAAGAGTGGCGATAAGGTTGTAACCGTAGGGCAGTTGGGGCATCGTATACAGACCAGACACGATCCGGCACGTGCTATTATCTCCGCCACACACGCCGCACACGTCCAATTTCTTGTCCGAGCCGATCACACCATCGCATCCCACCGTCTGCAAAAG
>JAQGAY010000638.1:0-22779 GCA_034698085.1 Polydesmus angustus | reverse complement strand
AGGGTGTTCGTTGGATGACGTTAGTTTTGAAACATGAATAAATCAGTCAAATTTTAATGAAAGTAAATTATTTTTTTCATATTTACATTAATTACCACCTTCCATTTAATAATAAAAAACAATTTCTGGAATATGACCTCTACAACTGAGTCGGCACGTGTAAGCGTGCTCACTATGACGGCTAAAAGTTTTGCGGCCTTCCAGCCTGCACCTGCCGACTGAATCTCGGCATGTGGCGGCATCTACCATTGGATTAATGGAAATTTCCTTGAGCGCATTAACACATGCCGACTAAGTTGTAGAGGTCATATTCTAAAACCTGTTTTTTAGTATTACCGTAAATGGGAGGTGTTAATTAATCTAATTTTTAAAAAAATAATTAATTTTCATCAAAATTCGACTGATTTATTCATGTTTCTAAACTAACGTCATCCAACGAACACCCTATACTTGCGGATGAGCACACACCTTGAGTTTCAAACATATTTTAGATACTGAATCTGGTACAAGAAACTTGCTTAATCAAACCTATTTTGCTGCTACAACCCACAAACGTTAATCAAGATTCAAGTTTTAAATCTTTAAACCATGATTAATTCATTAAATCTAGATTATAGACTGTATGTGGCAACGAAAACGTTGTTTATCAAAACACAGCTCGTTTCCGTCAACTACGCGAAGTTTCAGTAATGCTGTCGACCATTCACTCGTACAATAACATTTTGTCCAATTAAAAAAATAAATCTGAATAATCCATTAGCTAACATACACACGAAACGAAATCCATTATCCATAATAATAATAGTAAAATTAACGATGGGAATCCATCACGTGATTATATTCAAAACTCCGCCCACTCTTATTATAACTAACGTTAACGTCCTCTCCACCATCAGCTTTTTGTTTTGTTTCCTTTTAATTAATTACCGATTATCATAATACGGTTTTTATGCAAAAAAAAAAAAAAAAATACGGGGTGTGTAGAGCGGAAGTCGAAGCGGAAATAAAACATACAAAACGATAGGAATGAGCATGGTGCGCGCGCAGAATAATATAAATGCTCACTCAATTCCCATTCGCATTATGTTGGATGAGGTGTAAATGTCGAACAATGCAACGTCGTAAATGAGCCGTAATTTAGAGCGTAACAACAACGCTTTTTCTGCCTTCATTCACTCTTTCTCTTTTATCTTTCTTGAGCTTATTACGCGGATTCACACGCTGCCACCGCTCACCCCTTAACCGAAATAAAGAAAGAAAAGTCACCAGCACCACCCGCGCAACATATTCACAACAACGCCTAATCTTCCATTAACTATTGATTCACGGGCGAAAAATGTATTCAATTCCATAATCCGAATTCAAAGTTGCGTTATTAGATTAGAAAATGAAAGTGTAAACACGTCGGATTTATTTCAAAAATCGTGATTTTATTCCCCGATGGAACATTATCGAATGTCAAGCGGAAAGTTAATTCGGATTCGGTGGAGTTGATTATTATTATGATTGCTCTTTCGCTGTTTATGACACAAACTCGGACAAACAAGGTCGCCCAAACATCTATTTTTAAGGTACATCTTCCTAATTAATTATGTCGAAGAAAAAAAGCGACCTTCATGCTTTTAGCAATGGAAATCAGTTGTATTTTAAATGCCAAAATAATAATAGTGTCGTAATATGCATTATTATTCACTACGGCAATAAAACCGGTCTTAGGAAACAAATTTGGTGGAAATAAATATCGTTTAATCAAACAGAATTACTAGTAAAAAAAATTTGTCAATATTATTATTCAAGTAATATTAATAAAGTAAAAGTTGTACGTTTCATCACTCAAAGAAATCGTTTAAAATGCTAAAATAAAATACGAGGCGTCCGAAAAGGTACTTCGCAATTTCCGCCTGTTATTAATATAAAAAAAAAAAACAAAGATAAAAATAGTTGAAGAAAGTTGTAAAGTTTGATCTGCATAAAAAATAAGTCGTTTATTATTTCAAAAATTATTTGTAAAAAAAAATGTTAAAATTTAAAAAATGACATTTTTAAATGTAGGCCTACTGTATAAAGTTTCTAAGGCTGAAAACTTAGATAAAAAAACTAAAAATATTTATAAAAAAAAAAATGATATGATGTTTTAATAAATTATTCGATTCAAAATTATGCATGTCATTAATTGTGTACGTTTAAAATTATGTAAGTGTCAATGCTCTATGCTTTAAAATAAAATAATGCAATAATTGTGGTTGCGGCTGAGGCTATGGAGTGGTAAATTATAGAAACCAAATCAGACACACAAGTTCAACATAAGCTCAGAAATAATTCCAAATGTTGCACATATCGAATATCCGTAGCAAAATTCCTACTTACATTGTTTTTAAATATTTATTACATTTTTGTTTCATTGTTATTACCGTATATGGTTAACGTTGCAAAAATGAAAACTTCATTTTTGAATTTTTAAATTTTTTCCTTTACCGCATTAATTTTATTAAATTAACGAAAAAATTATTTATTTTTCACGAAAAAAACATTATGAATTGCCCTATAAAATAATAAAATGACACCATTTTTATAATAATTGCTAAATCTAGCCACCAAATCTTAATTCTCGCTTTCCATTGATTTGATTGTGTAAATAAATCCATGCTGTAGTTACCAAAATACAGTACAATTATTACTGCATAAAACAAACAAAAAAACAGACAAACTAATGATTTTGTTTCACATCAAGTTTTGATCTTGCTCTAGTCGCTAAAACTTCGCTTACTAAAATACAGTATTACTATCACAAAAAAAAAAAAAAAAAAGGAATAAAATATGTAAAACAGGGTTTATTTTGCGTGACGCTAATTCTTAGTCAAGCAGATATGTAAAGTGGATAAGTCAACGTGACACGCCTTCTACACGCGCAATCATAGTCTCTCGACGATACATTACCCGAACAAACTAAAATGTTTACTTCCAAAATTAAATTTGCATATTTGCAAAAATTATTAAAGAAATTCCAGCTCTTTATTTTGGAGCTAGAAAAATGTGTAATGTCATGGGAAAAACAAAATCTTTCGTTCATTTAACTAGAAACTGATTATATTTGTAGAAGAAAAAAAGAAGTAAATGTGACTAATTGGCTCGTGAAATGCGATGTGCCAAAATGTTTGAGCGAGGGTCGCGTGACGGTCACGAAACCACTTCTCTGTAACATTTCCAAACTTTTCGTCGCTCCAACCGTAATGATAATAATCCTAGACACTACTTCCGACACATAAATGTCGAGTCAAATCACGACTTGAAATACACACCCGCCGAGTATATTTATAGAATTCGATCTCAACCGTCACTCTCGGTTCCATCTTAGCCGTCACTCCTTTTTTTTTTTTACTTCTATTGTACTAAAGAACTAATACTTAAATTTTTGATTTAACAGATGAAGAAAGAGAGAGACACGCAAATCGATGGAGAAAATTAGAATTAATAAGCCATCAATATTCAAATCGATTATTTTGAATGACTACCGAAAGATGAAAACGGAATAATTACTGTATGTCATTCACGAGATATTTAAAGGGGAAAGCATTAATAAATAATAGGCTAATTTTAACGCGAAAAAAAAATGACTTACAAAATACTAAATTTTTTACTGTTTTGCTACCAAATTTTAAAAAAAAATTAACAAAATTTTTTAAAATTTTAGTTGAAAATGAGTTTGAAAAATAAAATTTTTCAATTAAAACTTCTTAATTTTTTTCCTACAATTTTTTTAACTACCGTATTATTTTTTTTTTTTAATAAGCTTTAAAAATATTTATTTTGTTGAATTTTTTCTCATTTTGAAATCTCCTAATTTTTTTCTTTATTAAACTTATAAAAAATAAATTACGTTTCTTAATCACTTTTTTTTACTATTTTCCCCGTTGTAAAAACTTTATTATAAAAAGCCGCAATTATTCTAAGCATTTTAAAATTTTCTTTTTTTCCTTAATTATATATTCTTCAAAATCTTTCTTCCTCTCTTAAACATTTTCTTAATTGTCGTTAATTATTGTTCTAAACTTTGAAATAACTTTTTGCTTTATGATATTAAAAGCCATTATCAATGCTAAAACAGCTGTTAAAAAAAGCGAAAACAAACTTTCACTTTCAACCATAACAACTTTCCTTTTCCACTCTCGCTCGAACAAAACCGGTAGTCAAAAAAAAAACATCATCAACAAAAAAAAAGTAATTAAAAAAAATATCGGAAGCTAATCCTAACTAATAAAACGTCTAAAATAAAAAAAAGCATAAATCGCCGAATGGAATGTTCAAGGTTTTCCTATCGAAATCGTGATATCCCCTCCCACTAATAAACTCAATACCAAAAAAAAAATAATAATAGCTTAGGAGTGTTATCCAATTTTTTTATATTAAAAAAATCGATTAAATCAATATCCGGCGATTTCTATCTCGATCAATTTTCAAAAGGAATTTTTATTACGGTATTTTTTTTTTAAAAATAGTAAATAAAAAAATGTTGGGAAATCAAAGCGAAGATAAGCCATTTGGGTCAATTAATTATCTTTCCGACTCATAATTTTTATCTTCTATTTATTATAATAATGTCTGGATTATAATTTTAGAAGATTACAACGAACAGTGTTACAGAATAACAATTAATTCCGCTATTCGTAATTAAGTAGAACAACGCTTTGGAGGAAACGTTTTTAACGATTACTATGTTAATTATCACAATTTTCCCTTCATTAAATTTTTTAAAAAAAAGTATACACGGAAACGGTGTTATAAATTCAGAATTTAAGCGATATTAAAATTTCATTATTTTAATTTATTTTGTACGACAAAACAAATAATTTTTTTTATATACACGGTGTTCGTAAAAAAAGTGCACCCAACTGAATCACAATTACATCCTTTTCATAATCTAAATCTTTGCAATGCCGCATGTTGGATTCACTTTTTTGCGAACACCGTGTAGAGTTTACCAAATTCTATCGATGATTTCAATCGCAAATTTCACAATTTGAAATTATCAAAACAAAGAATTAGATATCAAAAGCTTAAAATCTATACAAATAGCGACTCGGATATAACTTAACAACAACAAAAAAATAATATAGACACTTCAACGATCCTATTCAAAATTCTTCCAGTCCAAAAACTATGAAAATGTTGGAAGAAATTGGCAGCACAACAAAAAAATATACCGCAGCAATGCTAGAAATAAAAACAAACACAAACCATATCCGTCGAGAAAATTATGGTCAGTAAAACGAAATCTTCACAAATAACTCACGGAAAAATTAAGCTTTTTTTTTTTTGCCCTGACTTTTTTGAACAAAATATTTTTTTTAAAAAAAAATGGGAATTTCGAATTTTGTTTATAACATTTTCTAATCAATTATTTGCTGTTTTTCATTTGAGTCAAATTTTTCTCGCAAGGAATAAAATTAATATTCCATCAACTTCGTTATGCACACGTCTTACTGTAAACATACAACCGCCATAAAAAATGTAATGTAAATAATACCAAATTCAGCTTTAAAAAATATTCAGGAAATAAATATAATATTATGTAATATACATTTTTTCGACCCAAAAAAATATTACGCCAAATAATTTAGCATATTTTTCTAACAAAACTATTTCATTAAACTCATTATTCTATTGTGTTCCACTAGAATTAAGAAAACAAAATCTTGCCACTTTTTCCTTGCACGCAAAAAACTTGGCCTCCAGCTATAATCGCTTATTAAAATGTATAAAAACGATCGATATTCAATTACTAATCAGTGTCCCCGCATTAAATATTTAAAAAAAAAAACATGTACTTCTCCAACCCATCCATCTCGAAGATGCGCGCACGTCAAAAACTAAGTGCGGCGCGGATACACCCGATCCAATGATAATCAGATACGGACGTCATTCGTCCCGCGTAATTATTCCACTACACGCAGCAGCAGCAACGTCATAAATTATTATCAAACCGTGCTCGACTTGTTTTCACCGTCATCTCAATAATATTCTCCCCTAAACATCTTTTCACCGGCTCAAAAAAAAATTTAAAAAAAACAAATCGGCGACCAATTTCAAACAGGAAACAATTTAAAACCATCAGCAAAAAAAAAAATCGAAAAAAATTTTTTTCGCCGGCAAAAGAGGGAATGAAAAAAGTAAAAGACTCGCCGCAAACAACCAATAATAATAATAACAATAATTAAAGGATGAGTAAATAAAAGACTAATTAAAACGACTGCGTTCCCAATAATAATAATAATAATAGGAGACGAGAAGATGAACGTCAGACAGAGATGACGTCATCCCCGCCATCAATAATCCACGTGTTGACTCTCATCATTCACGAGCAGTGTCCGCAAAAAATGTCATAATAAAACACGATCGAGGCAGAAATTCTTTTTTTTCTTGCCTTAATAAAAACCTTAATTAAACTAATTAAAATAATGATATTTTTTTTTACCTGCTATTCGTAAGACCGCTCGATCAGCCGGATCCAGCTGCAGGATACTCAAGGGCTTATCCTTGGCCCAATCTGTTAGACTCACTCCGCAATCCATTTCACACACACATATAAATAATTATTATATTAAATTTTTCTTCTTCCTTCCTATTAAATTATAAACTAAAAATGTTAATATATATTTTTAAAAGTTTAAGTTTTGTTGGGTTTGCTATTAATAAACATAATCCCGGATGGATGGTTCCTAGCCCACGTATACGCACTACGCTGTAATCCAGGATCGTTTTTCATCACCCACGTACACGTTGAATTTTATTAAATGGTAATTTATGTACATATTTGTTTTTTAAATATTTTTTTACCCGTTAGGACTAGATAGACGCCGGAGCGACGATGATGAGTAGCGGCTGGAGTTGAGTCATAGGCGCGAGGGAAACACCAGCGAGAGTTAATGGCTGCCCCGTTCACTTCCAACACACCTTCACTTCACTCCGTCGATCAATATTACCATTTTCTTGTTCCTTTTTTCGATCGATTCGGAAATTGGGAGCAAAAAATTTTCTGGCTTATAAAATAATGCGATATTTAACGCTCTCTTTGACTAGAAGTGATCACAACCTCCCTGAAAAAAGTATTAATGAAAAGAGGGCATTTGATAGAAGTTGCTCTAGTTGCGTACAGCTGAGCCAATGCCGCCGCCGATGCACACATGTAAACACAATGAACGCTGCTGCTCAGCTCCATTCATTCGATCGGATGTCAAATCAGTTTCCTGCTTCTCTCTCGCAATCAACGGCTCGGTTTGTTTGTTTTTAATATTCGACTGGTGATGCGAAGGAAAGGTGATGGAGTAGTTAAAATTCATTACCCTTTTCCCGATTCGCGGATATCATTTTTGGTCGACTTGTTCTTCCACTTCCACTGCGCTACCGGCTTTACTTGATGACGAGAACGCGGGTGCGAGGGATTTCATGGTCAACGCTTGGAGCGCTGTTCTCTCTTCACTCAATATCGCTCGAGCAGACAACTGCAGCGCTCCTATTGGTGGAAATGGAAAGCGAGATAGACGTATGCAACGCCAATGCCAACAAAATTACGCAGGAATTTCAAAACAACTTAGAATATTAATAAAATAGAAAAATGTTTGTTTATAAATATTAAAAATTTATTTGCCGAAAACATGCTTAAAAATATTAATTTTAACATAAATAACATTAGAAAATATTCAATTACAACAGTCTTAAAAAATTAAATTTCTTTTAATTACTAGTAAATAAAATTCAGCTACTGCAGTATTAAATTCCTTCTGAAAAAAAATTTAGTTTTTATTGCAAATATCACATTATACAGTATAAATTACTGAAAGGTTTATAAAGGAAATCCTACGCAAAATTATTTTAGTTACAAAGCTTTTTATTTATTTATTTATTTTTAAATAATAGCATTTAAATAGCAGTTATAAATGGTTTAAAATTCTGTTTACATTTGAATTTGAAATCATGTTCAACCGTGTATTGCAAATCATCACTCGAAACGTTTTTTTTTTTTTTTTTATAACCACGCAATTTCGTTGAGAAAGTATAAAATAATAAACTGTATAAGCTTTATGTAAACTGTCCTTGCCATTTTTTTTTTTTTTTTACTCTTTTATTACGAAAACTTTTTATTTCAATCGAAACTAACATAATACGAAAGAGATTTACTATTTTATTTTAAATGATGCAATTAAATTTCGAAGCAAACAAAAAAAATTATAAACAAAGCAAATAATAATTGTAAAGAGCTTAATAACCCTCAGGTGCACAATACAGTGTATTATAATAAACAATAATTAAGAAAGTAATTTCGATGTCATCATTTCATTATTTTCATAAGTCTTAATTTGTAATTTTTTAATGCAGTAAGTTTTTTTTTATTTTCTTCTACTTCTCAGTTAAATTGAAAGAGTCATTAAATAAAATGTAGAAGAATGGAAAGAAATGTTGTTCAACTTTCATATTTTCAGATATTATTTAACTCAGTTAAGCGTAAAAAATGCTGTTCTTCCGATTGTGTTTACTGCTTGACCAGTTAAGTAATCTTTATTTAGAAACAGCTTTTTGCATTAATTATTTATACAGATGGATACGTTTAAAAAAAAACAGGTAGATTGAACGTTTAAAAGCTTTTTTTTCTTCTTTTCTTTCCATCAGATGAATGGCGTTTGAAGCGAAAGAAAGGAAACAAAGAAGGTCAATCGTGAGTAACGTTAATGGACGGCTGCAGGAAGTGAACAATTAAGACAAGTAATTTTATGATTAATTTATTGACAAATTTCGTTAACGTTAATAACTACGGAGTACATAGTAATTGCCAATAAAATCAGTGACTTTTAATAGTAAGATGCATCATAAAATTACTGAATAAAGTTGAACAATAAACTTAATTAAAAATCATTTAAATTTATAATACTTACCCTTTTCAACAATTTCACACTAAAGATACTTGAGATTTAGGTTACTTCAAGCAGGTATATGTTGATCATTTAAAAAAAAACACTAATTTTTAAAAGTGACTAAATCTTGATAAATTTATCTTACTCACTGAATTCTGCAAAACGAACTTAACCTTTCAATATAAATCCAAAATTCTCCCACTAAAAACTTTCAAGTGAAAGTAATTTTTTTTACTAAAAAATGTATAAGACTGGTACAGTAAATTTTGAGAAAAAAATTAATACGTTAAAAAATTGGGGCCTCATTCATATTATAAAGGCTTAGAGCACAACAAGTGTAAATCCCAGCCTGCGCTAATTTAAATACAATTTTTGCGCCAAGAATTTTTTTAAAGCATTTTGTTTGACATTAATCCAGCTTTTTACGAGTTTCTGATAAGATTTGAAAAATAATAAACACGCTTCACGAGGTTCACAAGGTCATCGGTTGGGCATGGAACCGATAAAATGGTCACTTTTTTCGAGTGGTCAACCAACTTCAAACGATATTCTAATTTTAACCCAGAGCAGTGACCTGTGAACGAGTCAAAAAAATAAAAAATATACGTATAAAAAATAGAAGAGGTCAATATCGCGATTACAAAAAAATAATTAATATATGGAACACTACAGTAATTTATTATAACACAAAATAAATTAACAAAAGGTTTTATACAGAAAATTATAATTATACTCGATTTTTACCTTGAATTCCAAACGCAAAAAACGTTAATTACAATTTAAAATTAAAAAGAAAACGATATGTTAAAAATTGATGGACAAAAATCGTTTCGTACAAAATTTTTAGCTATTTTTTTTTTTTTTATAATAATATTTTTAACACCAAAATTTTCAAACCGTTTGTGATCTATTTGGGTGGAAGTAATAAACATTTAACTAAACGTAATTAAAAGTAAATAAATAAATACTTTTTTTTTATATAATTTTGTTCATGCGCAGCCACCCAAATTATTGTTCGATTATTTTTAAGTTGTAACTTTCCGGGAAGAATAAAAAAATTATTTTGAATCCAAAAAAAAAAGTTACGGCATTTAGAATAAAAACAAATATTTCAACTTTTGTGATTAATCTAAATGAGGCACTAAATCCATAAAAGATAAAAAGAAATAATTATGCGCTTAAAAAAATTTTTTGTGATGTAAGAAAGGATCGAAAAAAAAATTAGTTTGGTGCATCCATTAGTTTGGTAAAAATATATTATACTGTAAATCCTTCAAAAGAATTAATTGAGCAAATGTATATTTTTTTTACCAATCGGAATGTCGTTCGATAATAATTTTAATTGGAAACACTCGCCAACATCATAGTTTTTCCCCATCAATAAATTGGAACATGACTTTAAATTTTACATCTCAGCATCGGTTGAGTTGAGTTCTCAAAATAATACCTTTTATATTATGTACTTACATACAAATTAAAATTACCCCCAAAACAAAATTTGTTAACCTTATGATCCAAATGCATTATTTTTTGTTAACTGGTCTACCAATATTAAATTAAAACAAAAATAAAAATAAAACAAGATTCTAAAATTTTCGATGTTGGAACTTTAAATTGTATAAACATGTCGGTTTTTTGTCATCGAGACGTCTCCTTCTCTTTATAGATTCTCTTGATGAAGCTAGAATTTGAATTCTTCATAAACCCATTTGAATTATTTATTTACGTTTTTCTGACCAGCAGAAAATGATGCATGGCCATTTCTGCAATTATAAACGCGTCAAGTTGTTGGTTTTCAATGTTGATATTATTTCAGTTTGTTTTTAACCTCGTTTTCCAATTTTTAAGTTATTTTCTACACTTTAAAAAAAGCGTAAAAAAAAAAAAATTTTGTCGCACACAAATTTGTCCATTAATACCACCGGAAGAATTTGAACGATAAACAAAAATTCACATATAGTCACTTTGTTCACGTCGAAATTTCCTCCGTTAACTTTAAATAATACCGAAGGAAAAAAAATAAAACAAAATAAAAAATGCAATAATTATTTACGATCACCGTCTAAGTCTGAAAATGACAGCTGATAAAATAAAGAAGACGATAAACCACCCGATGGTACTGACAAAACCACGCCACACCACCATGTATGTTATGTCCCATCCTCTGGACAACAAAGCTCTCAAGGCCTCTGTAGCGTGCGTTTGTGGAACTACGTAACTTATATAACGTAGATATGATGGCATACTCTCAATTGGCCAAATAATACCTATATGTTCAATATCAACGCAAAATAATCATAAAAAATATGCCCAACATGACATTGTAATGAATGAAAAACTAAGAACTTACCGCTTAGGAGAAGGCTAGGATAGAAGGAGCCGAGAGCAAACATGATTGCGGAATTTTCTTCGTCGCAGAACGACGAAATGAGAAGACCGTAAGCCATACCGCACATTCCTTGAGCTAATGTCAGTAGAATGACCCATATGGCCGGACCTTGACAAGGCACTTGAAACGCGACTATCATAAAAATCAGCGACAACGCTATTTGAACTATCATCACGAAAAATTGAGTGAAAAAGTGTCCAATCATCAGTTCCAACACGTTCACTCCTGATAAAAGCCAGTGCATGATTAAATATAAAATGCTCATTGGGATTAAAAATACGAAAAATTTACCAGCGACCCAGGTTCTGTCCAATAGACCTTCTTTACGTTCGAGAACGAAAGTCAGAGCAGTCAAACCGACGGCCATGAAGTAGGAAACACTGAGAATAATACCCGGAGCCATAAATTCCGTGAAATTTGGATCTCGACTTCCGTATATTGGATCTTCAAACTTTAGAAATCAAAAAAAATTATTAAAATTTAAAAAACAGTGAATAAACATTTTTCAACTTACTTGAATTGGAATTTGTCCTAACTTTGGGTTACTTCCAGTACTGTTCATTTGAGCAATTGAAAAGTCTTGAAAAGCTGATAAAATCTTTTCTTTTATAGCATAAGCAATTTGTTGATCTAAATAATATTTTTTTTATTAAAAACAGCATAAATAAAAAAAAAAATTTAATAGTTATTTACTTGTAGAATCGAGAAAAATTCGAAGAATACTGCCATTAATTACGTCATCCGTAGCTGCTGGACCTGAATAAACCCTTTATTTACGAACGAAAAAAAAATTATAAATTAAAAATCGCTGCAACAGTCCCAGTTTAATATAAAAACAAAGACAATCATGTTCTGGACAAAACTCGGCACAACAAGACAATTGAACGAACATTCACATTGCTAACTAATAAACCTAACTACCGCAAACACGTATCTCAGGACACTTTCTAATGGCTATTGAAGCAAATCATTTACTTTGGAAAACTAGTATCTGTCAACACAGAACGAATATTATTCTATTGACTTGCCTGTACCGGTTTTGATCCGTTACATTGTCTATAAATTGCTCCAATTTATACCTTGTTAAAAGATCCTGCGAAAAGTTTGTAGGTATTTCTAAAACACCCCAAACATCACCCACTCTTACCGCTTCTAACGCCACCGTGTGATCGGGATAGGTGATCTTTGTACAAAAAATAATAATTGTAAAAATATTGAATTTTTTCAAATTCTTAATAAGGTTTCCGATTCTAATAACCTGCTGTATAACTTGCTTATCAACGAATCCTAAAAATAACTGTCCGAAATTCAAACTGTTGTTATCGACTCCTTCCATGTTGACCACTGCCATAGGTAAATCCTGAGGATCTCGGCCGATAGCCAAACAGAACAAAATGATTTGAATGGAAGGCAAAAGAAATTGGAAACCGAGATATCTAAAAAAAATTAAAAAATTAATTTTATAAAAAATTTAAAAAAAGTAAGAATGTAAAAATTTTACCCCAAATTTCTCCATAATTTTAACATATTTTTGATCACAAGAGCGTAAACTTTGTTCATACTGATTTTCCAAGTAAGATTGCACCATCGTCGATGAGGAGCTTTCTCATCGGTGACTAGAACTTCCATGGACGAATTAAAAGGATAAATATTACCGTTACTGGCACTAGTTGGGAGTGAAGTAGTCGATGTGTTATTCGAATTCTCAGTTACAGGCTTTCCATCAGTTATCTGTAACTTTGAAATAAAAAGTTAAACTTTTCTCTTAAAAACTAGATCGTGGCGATTATATTATAGTACCTGCGGAACTTCCTCAGCTGATCCTCCAGACCCTCCTTCTTCAGCTCCACCTTGCGTAGTTAAACACAATTTTAAAAACACTTCCTCCAAATTTGGCAAGCTATGTTCAATCAACATATTTTCAGGCGAATCTTCTGCCAGTAAACGACCGTTTCTCATCAACCCCACCTAAATCAAACATTAATTTCAATTTAACAACATAATGATTGACAATGCCTCATTATTCAAGTTCAAAAAAAAGCGTGTAGTAAATTAAATATCATCGTAAGCAGGTGCGTTGTTCCTAACAAAATGTTGGCCGACATCCAACCCCTTAGTTCCAGACAACTCCCAAAGCTAATTAAGCTTTGCACAGTAACGCTCATCTATCCTGAAAATTACTTAATGATATTGCTTACCATGTGAGCTTGTCGAGCTTCCTCGATGTAATGCGTTGTAATAATGATCGTCGTGTTTCCGCCTTTGGCAATTGTCACCAAATGGTTCCAAATGCTATTAATAAATAAACACATTGAAATAATTGGAAAAACGTTGGTTGACAGAAGAAAAACAAACTTTTGACGCAATAGCGGATCAACTCCCACAGTCGGTTCATCTAAAATCAGCAAAGGAGGTTCCTTTAATAAAGCAACAGCAAAAGAAACACGACGTTTTTGTCCTCCGCTAAAGTTTTTTTAAAAAAAAATAATTAATACCGGAAAAAAAATTAAAATATTTTTTTAGTTGTACCTGAGATCTTTAACAAATCTATTAGCTTTTGGCAAGTGCAAAAAATCCAATAAGAAAAACATTCGTCTTTGTATGGTGCTTCTGTCCATCTTGTAAATGCGACCAAAATACTCCAAAGTTTCTTGAATGGTGAATTCGTTAAACAAAGCAGTATCCTATAATTAAATAAATGTTAATTAGTTCAAAGTTTTTGAGATGAAAAAATTGCGAGGAATTTACTTGAGGCATGTAACCGACCCTGTGACCTGGAATGCCACTTTCCGGAGTTCCCGGAAAATGGCCAAAAACCTTAATAAATCCACTTTTAATGTTCAAGCGACCTACAATCGCTTTCAATAAAGTAGTTTTTCCGCAACCCGATGGTCCAAGAAGCCCATAACTGCCAAATAAAAAATTTAATTTTAAAATTTAGCATGTAAATAAAAATAAACTTAATTAAAACAATTTCCATCTTAAAATTTAATGATTAACAAAGCTTTCTTTTAATTATTTTAACTGGAACATTAAATTATAAAAATTAAAATAATTGTTTTAAAAAGTCTAAAATGAGAACATTTATATCAAAAGTTTAATGACTTTAACAATTATTATTTTTTTTAAATCTAATTACCATACGTACGGTAAGTAAAACAATACAAAACAATTGCCTTTTAAAAATAAGTCCACGAATTTCGTGATTTTGCTTAATCATTAATTATATACACTGTGTATAGTTGACCTTAATAGAAAATAAAATTATAAAAAAATTTCTATATTCTCTCCTCATTTTATTTTAATAATTATAAAAAAAAACACTTTATTATTATTTTTTTTTAAAAAAAACACAGCTATGCGTTTTAATTCTATATTAAACGTTTTTTTATATATATATAAAATAAACTTTCACATAAATCCTCAAAAAAAAATTAACATTGACAAGATTTACGTGACCCGCCAACCGATTTAAAAATAAATAAATAATCTTTAAAATATTTAAGAGCTTATGTCACACATGTCCCACCCGTTCGACGCCTCCCATCGCCTTCTATTCTAAGTCATGGTCGCACACGATGACATCTCGATTTTTATTTTAAAAAATTGAGGTACACTGTCACTGCTAGGATTCTAAATGGGGAAAGATAACCAAACGTTGTTCTATGTCTCGATTTAGGCCGTTTCTAGGTTAAATTTACACGAATTTGTTTACAAAACGAGATGTCGTAATGATATTTAAGAGATTTTTTTTCTACCTTTCTTTCTTTTATGTTATTGACATCTACTTTGAGTAGCCTAACCTTAATACCAAATAAAAAAAAGTCTGTATAACGAACTTTAAGAGGATAAAATAATTTGTAAGCTGCATTAAAAAATGGCTAAATCTACATTTTAATTTCATTATTAGAAACAAAATTAATGTACTTTTGGAGTCCTTGGTTTCATAATTTTTAATTAAATCTTAACACTTTTAGAACACCCCTCTATTGTTTCTAAAACCATTGCGAGATTTTTAATGAACTATATTATAGCCTACTACTCATACCTTGCGTTTTACGTTATCAATTTCGTATTTTACTTACATTCTTTCTACTGTTCCTCGAAGTACAAATTGATATTAAACAACTTCGAATTACAAATTAAAAATAACCGGATTGACAATTAGTTAAAATACTAATAAACGATATAACGCGAAAATACATTAAATGAGGACAAGATTTAATAAAAGAAAAAAAATATGTTCAAGGTTATTTTTTGTTCTATTCTGTTCCTAAATCTAAAACCATTCAATAGAAGAAGAAAAAAAAAACAACAGATAGAATATGCACACTCAGACAACGATTGATCAGTCATCATCATCATCTGTGTGTAAAATTCGGTGTGAAAGTGTAATGAGAAATGTGTGTCAGGTGGTCGTTTAAGAAAAGTGTGTCAATGTTGAACCGGTGCAAAAACTCAATACACCGACTGAGTTCGAAATAAAAACGCCACAAGTTCCAAATTAAAGCGCATGCGTGTGAGAGGGAGGAATTCAATACGAGTAGCTTAATCTTCAATTTACATAATAAAAAATAAAAAAAAGAGTAAACATATGTGTTGTATAATACAGTATATGTTAATGTGGGTAATTAATTCAGGCAAGTGGGACAATGGCTTTAGCAGTGACGAGAGACACACCTCAATAACGCCGATAAAAAATATAGGCATTGTGATTTATGTTACGACATTGAATACATACTATACCCAAACATTATTTTTTTGATATATTATTTTAATTTAGGTGATGTAACTGCGCGGCGTTGACAATCAATATTTACAGGAATGCGCGCATGTGCAGTTTTTCACAAATTTTAAGCTATTACAGCATCGTTCGCGCGTTTCTATTTGCTTTGGAAAATCTTATAAAAAATCTCGCTTATCCGAATTGTCCGAAACGTGAAATAGTACTACAAAAAGCTATAAATAAAATAGTGTAAATATAATTATGTAATTAATGTTCTGATACTTATTATTACAAAATTAAAGTTACCAAATATAGCGAAAGTCTAACCATAAAAAAAAACTGCGAGCAAAATAAATGGTATTAAATTGTTTGCATAATTATTTTAGAATTATGTGCCAATAAAACTTGTCAAACTTTAATTACGGTAATATAATCAAAGCGCCTATTAAGATAATTATTATGTTTATGAATGGATATGAATGGTTAACTATTACGACTAATGATAACAAACTGAGCAGTAGATAAAGACAAAATATTAAATTGCTATACCGGTAGAGTAAAAGTTTTAACCAACAAAATTTATATTCTAATGGAAATAACCATTTATTTTATTCTTTGTCCGTCGTAAAATGAGTAATATTATTGCACTCTCGAATCTTATTATAAAAATAATGCGGAAAATTCTTTTTAAAAATTATTACGGAAATATCTACGGTATACTTTTACGGTAAGAATTTATTATGGAAATTTACATTGTTCTGTTTTGTTTACAAAGTATGTTACTGAATTATACCACTGGTAGGAATTTGTTGGTACCGTGAGCACTAGTATTACGCGATGTCTATGGAAAATTGGAATCTGCATAATTTATGAAAAAAATTCCAAAAAAAAAAAAAAAGATATACGATACGGTACTAAACTAAAAAAAATGAAATTATGTAAGTAAACAATAAATATAGAAATTTAACTTAGAAAAATGAGAAACACGAATATTGTTAATTCGCTGTTATTAGATTTGTAAACCTAGATTTCACGAGCAAAACTTTTATTTTAAGTTTGGGTAATAAAAAAAATTTTTTTTTTACTAAAAGAGATTCAAATCTCTCAGCATTTTCTAGAACAAAATCAAAAACTTAAAGAGAGTTGGCAGCGAAATAACATTATTATTATCATCATTAAATTTTGACGTTTGAGGAAACGGAAAATAAATTAATATGGAACGCGTTTTGTAAACATAAAAATTTTTGGGGGAAAAAATAAAATAAAAAAGTGTTTATTACGCCATAAAGAATATTATGGCATGTTTCTTTATATAAGTAAAAAAAATTAAATTTAAACAAAACTGCGAGACGATATTGATGCTGAGAGACCACAATGACATCATCATTCACGTGGATAACGAAAGAAAAAAAAAACTGAAGAAAAAGAAAATAATATGGTTGTGTCATAGCTTACAACATTCAAAAAGAAAAAAAGTAAAATCTCTCGCGAAATAAAAAAAAAACATTTGAAATTACATTATGAATTTAGGACGAAGAAATAATGATAAAGAAGAAGAAAAAAAACACACCACCGTTGCTTCATTTTGATCTCCGCTGATTTTCAGAGAAAATAAAATACGTACATGGAAAAATATTTACTATAGCTTTAGGACCAGGCCTTGAATCATTTTTTTTCCCCCATTTCAACTTATTCTCAGCGTGTATTTATTGGAAATGCACAACGATGACGTCATCAAGAGTGAAAGAAGACGTCACCAAACAAAAAAAAAATAAATTCTTGCCTCAACTTTTTTAAGAATTAGTAAATTAAAAAAAAATTAATCCTAGTTTCAAAATCTTAAAATACGTCAATAAAATTTATTACATCAATTATTTTTTTCTAAAGACTGACGTGCAATTTAAATAATAATAGTAACAAAGCAAATAAATACTAGTAATAAAAGTAGAAAAATCTAATAAATTTCGGTTACTAAAGAAATATAAAATTCTCAGTAAAAAGAAATGGTTTTTTTTAAACTACATTGTATCACTTTAACGAAAATAGCTTGACTTCAACAAAATACCTAATTCGTCAATTCTTTAAAATCCAAAAATATTCCTAGGAAGTAACTCCACCACAAAAAAAAAAAAAAAAATGCAATCTTAATCATTAATTTATTTCGATTGTTTCGCACTTTAATGAATTTTCAGTTCAGCGATCAAATTGTCCATACCATTAAAGTTCGTTATACCGAAGCTTTACTCTAGTAAATTTCCATGCCAAACCGCTATAATTAAACCTCTGTTCAGCATCAAAAACTAAAAAAAAAAAATTTCCCTCTTTCCTAAAATGCACAACTTTACATAAAATAATTTTCGAGGCTATTCCTTTCAACCCGTTTCTTAGTTTTAAACTTAATGATGATGGAAAAGTGACTTACATGATGCCTTGAGGGACGGTTAAGTTGAGTCTTTTGAGAACGTTAATCTTGTTTCTCTTGGAGCCGTAGCTTTTGCAAAGGTTCCTGGCCTCTACCGCTAGTGGCGTCGGCGGTTGATTTCCTTTGCCCGACCCAGCGATCACCTGCGGCGACACCTGCATAATTAGTTGATGAGGAATGTTGACCACTGTCCCGTTGACCAACATGGGAGTGACGATGACGGGTTCAGGTTCCCCGCCGCCGTTGGGTATGCTTCCTCCTCCTCCACCGCCTTCCATATCCACCGAGGTTGGCGCCGTTCGCGCTTGGGATTTGTCGTTATCGTTGGCGTCCAAATCCAAAGGTCTCATGAGAATACCGTTGATTCCGTTGTGAGCCACTCCGTTTTTCATAGCTGCTTTTCCGTCGTCCAAACTCAGAGCGTGGTTCAAGTATCCGTTAAGAGGTCGGTTGTGATGATCCTGCGACTGCTTCTTCGAAGTATTTTCCAAGGTGTGGAACTTTTTAGCGTATGGTGGATAGCGACTCAATTGGTCCATAGAATAAGTCTCAGAATCCCCTGGAAAAAAATAGCAAAATTATTGTCGTTAATTTACATTTTATTAACAAAAAATAAACATTCACGCAAATGGAGGGTCGGTTGTATAGGGTGTTCGTTGGAGGACGATAGTTTTGAAAAAATCAGTCAAATTTTAATGAAAATGAATTATTTTTTTAAAATTTACATTAATTAACACCTCATTTAATATTAAAAAACAATTTTTGGAATATGACCTCTAAAACTGAGTCGGCACGGGTAAACGTGCTCACGCGCTCACTTTGACGGCTAAAGCCCTTATGGACTTCCAGCCTGCACCTGTCGACTGAATCCCGACACGTGCCGGCATCTATCATAGGATTAATGCAAATTTCCTAAAATTTCCTTGAGCGCATAATACGTGCCGACTCAGTTGTAGAGGTCATATTCCAAAAATTGTTTTTTAATATTAAATGAAGTGTTAATTAATGTAAATTTTAAAAAAATAATTCATTTTTATTAAAATTCAACTGATTTATTCATGTTTCAAAACTATCGTCCTCCAACGAACACCCTATATCTTTCGTAAAAATTTCTTCAAAACAAAGTAATTATTATTCCTTAAAATTTCTTAAAATTATTTTTTTTATTCGCCTTTATCGATAATTCCGCTAAAATAACTGTAGTCGAAATGAACAAAAACAAATAATTATATAATGTACGAGTATCTGAGTTGGTTGAAATTGTTGTCTTGTTCAAATGAGGTTAAGTTTCACCCTGTTAATTTTAATCGAATCGAACGTTAATCAAAATAAAGCGCCACCTATTTTTTTTTTTCTTCTTTCTCATTGTTGTTTACAAACATAACATTAAGATAATGCGCCTACACTACTACTCTAATCTCTCTATTGCCCATTACTAGGGAAATATAAGCATACAAATCTCGCATTGGTGCACTTTTCTCCGATATACGCGGCTTCATTCTAATAACGATACAGCACTAGTTCCGTTTCGCACGGTGAATTTCAAAATTAATTAAGATCGAATGAAACATAATAATTAGCTCAATTGGACTTGTTTCACATACTTTGCTTATAATATCGATATAACAAAAAAATTCGGTGTGAACTTTCACGAGATAATTCACATTTAAAATAAAGTAATTTATATGCATTTCTTTTACATTACAAACGAATGTTCTTGGATGAAAATTACTCTATTTCCAATGAATGTTTGAAGAGTACTTAATAAAAAAAATAATGAAAATGTTAGCAAACTGCTAATAATTCAGGTAGTTTTAATTGAAACAACAGTTCCATTCAGTACAAGTGTACTGTATTTACAAAACTATTTTATAATTTTTTTAATTACAGTATATCGCAGTTTTAGAGTGCTTTCTGCTTTTGTTTACGTTATTTCTATTTTAGTAAATCACGGGTTTTTAGTGCTTTGCCATAGATTTCTGTGATTTTATAATCAAGTTAGTATTTTCTTTCAGTTGAATAAGTATAGTTCAGAGTTTATTAAGTGCTATTTATAACAAGTTTAATTTTATTAATTTGTAACTTGTTATAATCCAGAATTTTGTGAGTGTTAATTATAATTTTGCAGGGTTTTGTTTATCATTAAGTGAGGTTTGTTTATCTATCAATTGAATCAGTGAATAAGTTAATGAGTCAATTAAGTAGTTTATTTATTTTTAATTTATCGGTATATCCTTTTTCTTACCATTTAATAACTAAAAACTATAATATTAAAACACTAAAATTACGTTTTAAAGATTATTTGCCTTAGAATTCCTATGTACACTTAATAAAAATCGGTACAACGCGCGCGCAAATCGTGGCGGGAATTAGTATACACGAGGTGAGCTAATAAACATCAACCGAGCATATCTCTCGTCACTAACACTATAATACACAAAGTAATAATAATAATGAATGATAAACTTTTTTTTTTAAAAAAAAAAAGGTTAGATCGTAATAAAATCAGCTGATTGCTCCAATGGCCTACACTCGGCTCCTGCGCTAACTTCCAAGCACCAGCACCGACGCTGAAGATGTGGCACAGTGTTCTCCTCAACGAGTCACGCTCTCATTCAGCAACTCGAGATTCAATTCCCGAGCAGACGATCTCCACCAACTCTTTGTGTTCCGAATTAGTGCAAAAGGAAAAAGATGATGGAGGTGCGAAAGGATGCTGAGCGGCGGTGCGTGACCTCCGATGACCTTTTGCACGAACACCAACAACAATTGAGTTGATGTAAAGTATGAGGAAAAACGAGTGAGATTAGGCTAACCAAGGTTGTACACACGAGAAATATAAGCGAGGAAATTCGGTGACCGAAATTTAGCATCCCTGCATTTTATTATTATTATTTTTTGTGTGGAATAAAAGGGTTCGAAAATAATAACAACAAGATTTTTGATTCCACTACATTTACTGATTTAACATCGTCTCTTTTGGAGCGACAACAGAGGTTAAAATTTCGCCAAACGAGATTTAGTAAAAATTATCAGCATTTAAATAAATCTGTTAAATTTAAAAAAAAAAAAAAAATTATGCAAGCGCATATTGATAACATAATTTTTAAATTAACATTTTTTTTAATCTGTTCTTCAGAAGTTATTTAGAAACTGAGATCACTCAATTCCCACCGTATTTCTTAATTTAAATTAAAAAAAAAAAATAAACGAAATCTTGATTTAAATCTTTGGTAGAAAAATAAAATTTTTACTACTTAAAAGAATTTTTGCTAATTAGTACAGTAAACTCCCGATTATCCGCGCTAATGGCTGACACGGCAATCGTGAATTCGGAATTTCGCGGATAGTCAAAAAAAAAAAAAAAAAAAAAAACATATAACATATACAATATTATTATAAACTAATAAACAGAATTTTTCTACACTTACAAGTATGCTGGTTTACGTTTTCACAAAAAAAAAAAAATTAGTCAGCTGTTTTTGCTTTTTCGTGTTAAAATACTTCAAAACATACACAAAAATAGAAGAAAAAAGTCGCGGATAATCGAGAGTTTACTGTATTAATTTTCTATAATAATGCAAGCCTACATTATTATTATTTTTATCTCTTTTTAAATATAAGATTAGCCAAATTTGTGAGCAGTGCAAATCGAGAAATCAAATTAATTATTAAGTTTTAATTAATTAAATTCGTAATATTTAAATTTATGGCGCCTTATTTATTTTTTTTAACATTTTTAATTTTATTCAACGTTAAATGAGTCAAAATTAAGTTCTAATAACAATTTCTAATTATTATTAATAAATAAATAACCGATTTTTACCTGCTAATTTGAGCAAAATCGTTGCTCCGGCACCCATATTGTAATCCTTTAAATTTGAATAAATCAAAATTCGCCGACCAAAACAAAAACAAAAAAAAAATATCCGGTGCAAACAAAATGTCAAACAAATGTAAATAATCCAAAACAAGATACGAAGAAAAAAAAAAAACAATAATCAAACTTAATTTAAGCAGTTGTTATAGCATCCGAAAAAACAACAACAAACCCGTCTTCCCATTTTACTAATAAAACTCTTTCAACGACCTGTTCAACCGTCGTTGTTGTTGAGGAAAATAAACTCGAACATTATTGGCCGCAACTACTTTTTTTTTTTTCTTTTTTTTTCTCTCTCTCCCTATATTTTTAATAATAATAAATCTAATTCTTTAATATTTCTCCCATCAAATTTCACGCATCGTTCAAAATATTTTCTTCGCTCCACCTTATACGCATCGCCAAACCCTCCTCTCTCATCGACGTCATCCAAAAGTTGGCCACACATGGCCCCCC
>JAQGAY010000637.1:0-22804 GCA_034698085.1 Polydesmus angustus | reverse complement strand
AAGGACAAATTGTAATAGAGGACAAAGCTGTGCCATAAAGGACAAATCCTCTAAATAGAGGACGTATGGCAACCCTACAGATACATCATACATGTACTGTATTATAAAGACAGCGCTATAAGCCGTCGACTTGCAGTCTAAAGTAATTTTGTTGCAAAAATTAATATAGTGATCGGGTATAAGCTGTGCTTTCCATAAATAAGAGCATACATTATTAATGAAACTATTGGAAAACATTTTTTATCTAATTTTTAGTTACATTATCCAGAATGCGCTTACCTCGTGCTTGAACCAATTGCATTGCTTGCTATTTTGTTGTCATCTTATTCAACCTTTCAAATTACAATTTCGTAGCTGTATGATGATTGCACGAAGGGTAAACGCGCGTTTTTTTATTACTTTTAAACGTTCCACTTAATTAATAGATTGTTTTTTTTTAAAAAATAATTAAAATTGATATTAACCTCGCACCTCTAGCTGCAAAAACTCGCGGCCGGATCCCGAGGTTGGGGTTGTTTCGAAATCTCCAAAACCACTTTTTCCATATGAAGTCACTACAAAGAGGCTCACGACAAACGAATAACTCTGTACCTCATCTGGTTACCTTCTTTATCGTGTAGCTCTTTGTAATGAAAAGGGAGGGTTTTGGAGTTGGTTTTGGCGATTTTGACACTGGAGATTTCATAGCAATTTATGGATTTAAGGACTATGCTGGTTTGGGGCTGCCAATCCATATGAGATTAAAAATTTAGAATAATTATTTTAATAACAAAAAATCAAAACATAAACGAAATTAATAAAAAGTTTGCGCATGCACAGGTCAAGGAATATTTTTCAAAATAGCAACAGAGTTTTAAAATAATACCAGCGGGGATGTGTGGCCCCTAACGTGCAAACACAAGCCCGCAGCATGCCCGGGAAAAAGCCCGGGAATTTGAGTTCCGCAAGAGCAAAAAAATGATTTAACCTAACTATGATTTAACTAAATCTTAACTGATTTACAGAAAAAAATTATATGAATCTCTTCCCAAAAGTTTCCACCTTCTTCATTTATAAAATGATTAGGAGTTAATATTATGTCAGTTTTAAATCTAATTATTATGATTGCAATATATTTATTAAGTTATTTAAATTTAAAGCACTTTAAAGTTTTAAAGCATTTTAATTACTTCGTCAATTAAATCTGAACTATTTGCTATGACGTATTATCACGTGATTTTCAAAAACGAAGAGGGAACTTTGCCCAATCGCGCGCAAGAAAATTGTTGATTTCGAATACAAGTTGGAAAGTTATCAGCCGTTGGTTTGATAATGGATGTTTTCTGATTTAGGTTCAGCACGTTTTTTAATTAGTTTTTTTCTCCTTTCAGGTAAATTATAAATGCTACGTTAATAATAAATTAAAGTGTTATTGTTTATTAGATAATGCTACCGTATTATTATAATTATTCCATGCGTGGGGGCAGTAAAATAGATAATACGAATTTGAACTTGTAACGGACAATGCTTTAAAATAATTAATTTTGTAATAGGTTTGCAAATAATTGTCAGCGATTATTAGCTGATAATGGTAGTTTACGGGACTGTAGTCGTTTTGAAACGAAGTGGTAATGAGGGTTCGCGGTTTCCAATTACATCCACAACGTGCACATTTGGAAGGTCTGGATTCGCAATTTTTGTAATTTTTCAAACGAACTTTTAAGAATAGTAAATATTTGGTTTTAGGGATCCCTCGTGCGATGTTCGAATCAGCGTAGCAACTGTGGCACAACAGCATTGTAAATTGGAGGTTAATAAAAATGGACAGGTAATGTTAAAATTCATAGTTGTTATTTGATCTATGCAAATTTAACGTATATTTTATTACTGAATTCTACTGTAGGTTATTTTAAGCGATGTTAGCAAGATAAACCAGACTCTTTTGAATGGAAAATCCGTTAAAAAGCAAGCCGTTGTAAATCATAATGATGTAATTTCTGTAGGGGAGAGACAATTTCGTTGGGAATGTGCTCCTTTAAATGGTAGAACGGCAATTTCAATTTAATATTTTTAACAAATAATTATTTGTATTTTTGCAGATAAAAGTTCGATTTTGAAGCAAAATTATCGGTTGAAATCAAATTCTACCACTCCAGGTAAAGCTTTTTTTTGGATATAGCCTATGGGGATATATATTAATGAGGTATCGTGGCTAACAATAATATTAATGATGTAATTAATTTTCAAATTTTAGTCGGAATTGTATCCCCTATCAGACGCGATATGGTTAATCGTGAATCATCTGCGTCTAAATCTGCAAGAAAAGACGATTCGGTTCAAAAGCCTGGCTCGTTGCTTACCCCTTCCAATAATTCGTCGAAAAGATCTAGGAGAGCGTCTGTACCAAGCTATTATGGTGATCCAGTACTTACTCCAACGTTCAGCATCCCTAGACAACGGCGATCGAAAAGCAGTTCTAATGTTAGCTCGGCAAATTCGTCCTTTAAAAAATCTTCGAAACGTACAAGTTCAAAATTGGAGGATAATATTACTTCAGAAGAGGTGATAAATGAGCCAACCACCAGCAAGCGTTCAAGATATTCAACTGTTAAGCGAGTAAAAATGAGTGAGCTGGATGATGAAAATACTATTAAGATAATTGCGCCTTCGTCACCGGATCACAAAAAATCAGCGGCCTTGCGAACAATTCACGGTTCTAAAATTGCTGTTGAAAAAAACAAAGAAAGAAAACTAATGCGAGTGAAGAATTATCGAGAAAAGAAGAAACGCATGGTTCAAAGAAGCGAGAAGATTAAACAAGCAGTCTTAAAGTTGCACAAGGTAATTTTAATACGAAAATTATTTAAGTTTGAAATTTTAATAAAATATTATTTAGACGCAGTCTTTGACCAAAAGTGATTCTGTGAAGCAGACGAGCAGGTTAATGAGCGTCAATGAAGTAAAAAAGTTGTCAAAAAGAAATTCTTCTTCTGCCTCTCAAGTGAAAGATGATTTAAATTCCAACGTTAACCTAAGTAATATGTTCGTTTCTCCTATCCAGACACCAGATAAGCAAGGCGTTTCTTATCCCATGAGCAAATTAATTTCTTCAATAGATAGGAAAAAGCGAGACATTTTGATGAAATCACCTGACTTACGTGGCCTAAATTCCATTTTCAAGACGCCAGAATTAAAGTCGCCTTCAAGCTCGAAAGTAACTTCAACAAAGAAAAATACTTCTCGTTTGAATTCGTCTCAATCTGAGGGATCGTTAAACGAGTCTCCCCCTAAAGCACCAACACCAAGAAAGTCTTTGAGAAAATCTGAATCTTCATCAAGCGATTCGCCTAAAACTCCGTTTGCAAAAAAATTAGGTAAACCAAATACGATTTCTCCTCGAAAATCACTTGCGAAATCAAATAAAAAATCGTCCCCGCTTAAATCTCCGCAATCTGATGCCTCATCTGAGACGGAGGTGACAAGGCGATCAAATAGACCAATAGTAATTTCTCCTCGAAAATCCCTGGCTAATTTAAATAATAGTCCATCTCCACTATCTAAAGCTTCATTTAGAGATTCACCTAAGAAGACCCAGATGACAAGAAGATCAAGTGGAAAATTACCTTTATCTCCTCGAAAATCACTAGGTAATTCAAACGAGAGCCCGTCCCCAATAAAATCTCCCCTATCTGAAGCCTCGTTTAGCGGTTCACCTAAGAAGGCCACGAATTCTCCTAAAATTCAAGTGGGAAGAAGATCCATGAGGAAATCTACTATTTCTAACGTTGTTACTCCACGAAAATCAATTTCTAAGACTGTTTCCAAGTCGCCGATTAAGAGTGTTTCTCCATTAAGATCTCCCCAATCTGAATTATCATCGATAGAATCACCGAAAATATCTAGAAAATCGTCTTTGAATGCCAATTTTTCTCGAAAGTCACCCAAATCTGCATCGTCGTTTAGCCAGTCCCCGGTGAAGACAAGGAAATCATCCACTTTGCAAGTCAATTCTCCACCAAATTCCCCTAAAGATTCGTTTCACTTGTCTGAATCTTCATCTAGTGGTTCACCGATGACGACAAGAAAATCAAATATTTCACAAAGGTCTTCTCGTCGAAATGCATCTGTTGATTCAGAAATATTTAAAACTCCTCAATCAGCAGCTTCTGAAATTCAACAAAAACGAAAATCTTCGCTTTCGAATTCTGTTTCCCCAAGGAAATCGCTTTCAAACTCGGCCAAAACTGGTTTAAAATCTGAAAAGAATCTTTCTGTATTAGGATCTCCAGAATCTACTTTTTCGTCAAGAAGAGCGTCATCGTCTCCACGAAAATCAATCTCTCAATCACCACATTCATCTGTGACCTTAGATAGTTCTGTTTCAAAATCACCAAAGATTTCTCCTGCGTCGTTCTACTCGCCAAGTAAATCTCCAAAAAGAGTCAGTCCAGATTTTAAACTGCAATTGTCGGAGACCAGATCATCACTTCGAAGTTCTATATTAATGAAAACGCCAGGATCACCGTCGAAATTATCGCCGAGAAAATCACTTTCATATTCTACAAATGAAATACTTTTGAAAACTTCACCTGTACCTGAGAATACAAGATTATCAAGGAAGTCCAATGTTTCAACCGAATTGAATAATTTAACATTGTCTTCTACACCTTCACCTACTAAAAGAAAGTCAAGTTTGTCGAGTCTAAAGAGATCTATTTCGCCTGGAACCTCTTTGGGAGAACGCACTTCACGAAGAGTTTCGCGCGCAATTTCTCCGATCAACAAATCCTCTAGACGCTCACAATCAGCATCTTCAAAAATTACCACTTCGCCAATCAAGTCTTTTGGACGTTCAAGGTCGACTTCACCAGCAAAGCCGATTTCAGCGAAGAAAAATGCTTCACCGGCAAAAACCAGGAAATCCCGATCTTCAAGTCCTGAAAAAATTGAAACATCGCCGGGAAAAAGAACATCTTTGCGAGCAAGTTCAAAAATTAATTTACTCGCGGTTGTGAATATTGACAGTCGAAATGTGGAAAGCAATGCAGTCTTTGAAGAAGCTCAAAAGAGCCCCGAAGATAAACGAAAAGCGAAGACCAGATCAACACCTCAAGGAGATTACTCGGAAGCAAAGGAAAGCGTTCAAAATGTTAATCAGAGAAAGCAAAAAAAAATGGCCGCGAAATTGGCTGTATCCATAATCCAGAAATCCAAAAGGCGATCTTTAACTTCTATCAACAAAAGTTCAAATGCCACATTTCGACAAAGACGCGCTAAAAAATCAACCGCTTCGCCTAATTTATCAGGATTACAAGATTTATTTGGGGACAATGAAGATGATAGTCTACAAACGTCTGATTCTGCTAAGCAACTTTCCCCACTGAAGAAAGCTGCTGCTACATCGCCGCGACGATTGAGAGCCAGAACTACCACTCCGGGTTACGGTTTATCTACTATAAGAACGAGACAGAAAAAAGCATCCGTTGAAAGTAAAGGTACACCTCAAGCTGCTGTATCTCCGCGAGGAAAGGCCAAATCTTTAATGAAACGAAAAGTTAATCTCGAGCCTTTGAACACGCCTGAAGAAGATGATAATTTTCCAGAAGATTCTAAAGTACAATCTCCAACAAAAGGACAAGCAACTTCTCAAAGAAGAGTATCGAAAAGAGGAACGAAAGCTACAACTTTGAAAATTGATCTTACACCAATTAAAGAGACGCCTCGAAAAAGAGCCAAAATTTCGAAATTAGAAGCAGATGAAGAAGAAAATGTGGAGGAGGAGGAGGAGGATAATTCTATTAAAGAAAAGGTACCCAAAACACCTAAAAAGCAGACTAAAGCAAAGAAGGAATCTCTGATGACATCACCCGCAGAAGTGCCTAAAAGTAGAAAGCGGGGAAGTAAAGTTATTATCAAATCGTCGCCTGATAAAGAAGTCCCTAAAATTACCAAACGCAGGAAGGTTCAGTCAGATGAGCCTGAAATTTCAACGGCAAAAACTACATCCAGAGGCCGAAAAGCAAAAAATGAAGACGCAATAAAATCTCCGGATAAAAGTAAAGAAGTTAAAAGCGTGAGAGCAAGTGCCAGGCTTCGAAATAAATAAAACGTGTATCTCTTTTATGATTATGCAAGTTGAGACTTAAGCATTGAATTGATTTTAAATATTTACTCATTCTTTTATAGTTTTAGTTTTTGGCAAAATAAATATGTTTAAGCAATAAATAACCTAATATTTTCGAGAAAAAGTTTTATAATAAATTACCTGTACTTCACAATAGCAATTAAATATACACATGTAATCCTAATTGAAAAAGTTTTATTATATTATTTATTTAAAACTTTACAACATTCAGTCGTAAAATTGGTTTTCTTGATAATTAATTAACTCAAAAATGTTTAATTAATGTAGATTTTTAATTTGAAACTGCGGTCGAAGTTTTTAAATAACGCTGTCTGGTTGGTTCTGGTTACAAAGTTGCCGAGTAGAGGGCGCGGAAGTCTAATTTTTTGTAATTTCTGATATTTGCGCTTCCGGTTTGATTTAAGTCGGCTCGTCGACGTTTATCGTTTATGAAACTTTTAGATTTTTACATTTATATTGTAATTTAACAATCATGGATCTTATGTGCAAATTTCGAGAAGTTAAGGATAAAGTGTAAGTAGAATTTGAAGCGAAATTAAAATCAATAGTTTGTTTAATGGGTGTGGGAATTGAGGTCAGTAGCAGTGGAAATGCACGTCATATTAAAACATTCCTCAAGTGATATATACGTTTTGAGTAGCAAATGATGATAAATCTTTAATTTAGCACATTATAACCATATGTTGTGTATAGTATTAGATAAAGAATTTTAATTGTTTTTTTTTGAAAAAAAAAGAATTCAAAGCATTTGTTGAGCAAAATGTCCTCGTAAAATATTACTTAAGGGTTGACGTTCTCTTCATAATTATTATTAACTTACCGGCAATTATTTTTTATTAAAGTGCTATATGATATGCAGGTTAAATGATTACTTAGGTAATTAATTCTATAGTTTGTGGGCATTCTTTTTTTACCAACTGTTAATGCGATAACTATTCAACAAAATAATTGAATTAACAATAGACGAAAAATTCCGTCTGTAAAATGTGTCACACCATTATTTTGCATGAAGTTAATTTTAATATGCGTCATTAATTATTTTGTTATTATTTTTACGCGTAAGCCGTAATGAGTTATGATTTTGTTAAGTTTTAAGAAATTATAATGACGTATGCGAAAGTAGTTTCGCTCTCATAATAATATTGCATTAATAATTGAATCTAACCAAATATTTTTATAAGATTTTATTAAATCTCAGGAGTTTGGAATTTATTTAAAAAATAAACAACGCTTTTTAGTTTACTATATAAACTACGGTAGCTATTTTTGCATTAGTTTAGTAGTGGGTAGTTGGTATTGTAATCAAATTTGCTGAGAAAGTATTATTTTTCATTTCCCCAACAATAATGAGATAAGCATAGCTGCCATTATAATCAAGTTAAAAAATATTTTAAACTTTTTTTTTTCATCCTTGAATTTAATTGTTAGAGCAGATGGCAAATAGCCAACATCGGCTTAAAAATTTGAAAGGCGCTTTATCACGTGGATTTATTTATTATTTTTTTATATAAATTTCAGTACCAATGTGGTGATGAACTACACGGAGACAGAAGCCAAGGTTCGAGAAGCTACCAATGATGAAGCTTGGGGTCCATCAAGCACTTTAATGCAAGAAATTGCTCAATCCACATTTACTTACGAACAATTTCCAGAAGTGATGCAAATGCTATGGAAACGAATGCTGCAAGATAGAAAAAGTTGGAGAAGGACATATAAAGTATTTTTTGATGGTGTAAAGCTAGATTTGCTTTTTAGACATTTACAATTTTGATATGGTTTTTTAGGCGTTGCGACTGTTAGATTATTTAGTAAGAAATGGTTCGGAGAAAGTCGTAACCAGCTCCAGGGAACATCTTTATGATTTAAGGAGCCTCGAAGGTTTCACATTTGTAGATGAGCATGGCAAGGATGTTGGTATAAATGGTAGGCATATTATTTCATTGAAACATAATAAAGGATTAGTGTATAATATTATCGTGTAATTTTTTTTGAAAAAAATTATTCTTTACTTTTAAAAATTGAAATTTAATACTTGTTGTTTATTTCTATAGTGCGGCAAAAAGTGAAAGATCTTATTGAGTTTATTCACGACGATGAAAAATTGCGAGATGAAAGGAAAAAAGCGAAAAAAACTAAAGATAAATATATTGGAATGTCGAGCGATGCCATGTCTTTTAGATACAGTACATTAACAACAACCTTTTATTTACAATTTGAAGTTCAATGCTGATGAATTTTTTTTAGATGATTGGCGAATAATGGATAATAATAGTCGGAAAAACGAGTATTCTGAAAATCGTAAGCAAGATTCTGAAGATTTTGATTCAACGAAAGAAAAGGGTAGTAGCGGTACCAGTCGTTATTATGGTTTTGGTAGACGGCGGAGTGTTGAAGAAGGAGTTGAAGCTAGGTTGAAATAGGACTTCAATTTAATAATTACCCTTTAGTGTTTTAAAATAATAGTTTGTAAGTTTAGATCTCACGACGACCCTGATTGGTACGACTCCGATCGAGATGTTAAAGATGGCAAAAATGATTTTCGAGATAACGAATCTGTTGGATCTAATTCTGGTAGTAAACATAGCAGAGGAAAAGGATTTAAAAATGTACGGGAATATAAAACTAAATATGTTATTGGCATTTTTTTTTATATTGTTGCTATATGTTTTTAAGAATAAATATCAATTAACTTCTTCCGAAGAAGTAAGTAGTAAAAACGGTCGCAAGGATGGTTCAAAGTCGGTATCACCTCTGCCTAGTAAAGACTTGCTAGGTGAAATAGCCGATTCATTCCCAAGTCCTTCAAGTGCGAACGATGAAGGAGAATTTAATCCTCGACAATTGGAAAATTCCAGTAAAATAATTTATTTTATTTCTTTAAAATATTTAATTCATTAAAAATAATTATAGATCAAAGCGAATTGGATGAGTTTTCTACATTTACAAGTGCATCTCCAACACCTAAAGCTCAACCAGGGTAAATAAAGTTTTAGTAAATGTTTTTTCTGCTATAAATAAACGAAATTTACTTTCGAAATATAATAGGCAGGAAATGTTTGCCGATTTTTCTTCTTTCAATTCGACACCTTCAGTTCCAACTGCGACATTTCCTCAAATTAATCCATTGAGACCTCCTCCGCAGCCTACGCTTCCAATGTTTTCGCAGACAAACATAAGCAATCCAATAAACAACATTTCCTTAGAGCACACGTCTTTAAATAATGCTTCTTTGCAACCGTCCAACGCTGCCTTGCTATTAGGTTTCAACTCAGGAACGTCTAATTTCGGACAAGTGCAGAGTGGAACCAATACGAACAATGCTGCAGCTAATTTAAACTCTGATTATTCATGGGCATTTGGAGAATCTGACGACTTGATAAAGGTATAAAATCAAAGCAATTATTTTTGTTATTTACGGTATTTTTCAATCTACAGTACAAAGAAAAATCTATTACAAGAAATTATTTTCATATTAATTTTTTTTTTTTTGCATTTCAATTTTAATAAGACGAATTCTTCAAATTTATTACAACCGATGCATGCTCACGGTGCAACTTCTCCTAATACTGTGGAAAATCGACAAATGGTACAGCTAACTTTGGATGCAGTAATTAGTTTCAGTTTCGTATCAATTTTGTTTATTTTTAGTCGTCCCCACAGTCGCCTAACACGTGGAGTAACAGTGGCAATATTAATATAAATGTAGATAATTTACTATCAAGTTCACGATTTGAAAAACCAATGGCTCCTAGTATGAATTCTTTAGCAGGTATTTTATTTTTTGCATTCTTTTAATAAATTATTATAAAGCATTTGTGAGTGTAGGAGGAGTTCCGAGTATGATTCCTAAAATGCAACAATTAAATTTACAAGCATCAGGAAATGCTAGTGCTCGAATGCCAAGTACACCAGGTACAGGTAAATTCATTAGAAACCATCCCTTATTTGAATTTTTATAAGTTATTTTAATTTGTATAGTGTCAATGAACTTTCCAATTGTTTCGTCAAATAATTTAGTGTCGCCATCACAAGTGGGGACAGTTCCCATGAGGCCGGGACTAGTAACAAGTCCTAGTCAATACGCTTATTTTGGAAAATAATAATTTTCATTTTTGCTTCAACACATCAATTTCAAATTGGGACTACACACTGAAATATATGATTAAATGAAAGTGAAATGGACTTTTGGATCAAAAATAATTTTTGTCACAATCTTTGCTGAATGCTTGATTTTATACGTGTCGATTGCGTTTTGATTAATATTATTACAGTATTGTAAAAATTAGGACGATTACTATTCATTAATGTTTCCGATATTACATCAGCAATAACTATGGTGTGCATAATTACTCACTATCTCTATCAGGGTTTATTAGCCTTTATTCAAAAGTTCTTGCTTTTACTGCGATTATATTTACAAATTTATTTTTAATTAATTATGATTTAATAAGTGAATTTATTTTTAGTTGTGATTTTGTAAATGTTTTAAAAGCAGCACATTATTGTTCGCTGTTATTTAAGATGTATTTTTGCTGCATTTTATTCACAAAGGCAACTTGTTTACGTTATAATTATTATTATATTTATTGACAATCACAGATACTCAATTTATTGTTAAGAGATAGCGAGTGAATAATATATCCATAGGCGTATAAAATCATGGCATTTAATTATTTGAAAATGAAAGTCAATGGTAATCAACTGGTTAACGGTAATCCTATTCAGCTAATTTATTGTCTACTTAATTGTTATATGGATTGACAGGAGATTCAAGACTATACGTTTTTTTTTTTTGAAATTTTTTGTGATCCTTAAAGCTGAATTTTTTGAAGTACAAACAATTATTTTAGTTTTTGATCCAAATTAAATAATCATTGTTTGTAGCGAGCACTAGGGTGAGAGGGAACAAAACCATCTACATTTGATTTGTATTGTTTTATTTTATGTATTCGGGGAGGTTTGAGGTTTATTATTTGAAAAATTTTAATTTTACCGAGCTTTTTCTAACCACGTATCCCTTAAATTGGGCACAATTATTATTGAAATTAGACGTTTTCTGTTAAAATTATGAAATATTATGTTAAATGTTTATTTTTGAGGTTTTCGCATTTTAATTGTTATAATTATCTACTAATTCTTTTTATTTTTTGAGGTTTTTGTTGTTTAAAATATTGTACATAAATTAATATCTCAAAACAAAATGACTTGTATATTATCAAATTTTTTTTTTTTTTAGATATTGAAAACGCTTTTAATTCTAGAATTTTTGCATGTATTTTTAAGCCACTATCTGATAATAATTGAGATTATTTAATAAGGTATGATACGATATCGATAATAAAGTAAATTATTGATTTTAATCAAGTAAAAGCACTTATTATAATATTATTTTATACTGTACTACTGTATATTATGAAAGTACGTCAGTCGTAATAATTACATGTACACATGTATGTGATTTGAGGTCAGATTGTGGGTCAGCTGATTACTATCTGCGCATGCGCTTTGTGAAGCTGGTGTTTTGACTTGGAAAAAATAATGTCGTGGTAAAAAATTATTATTATTTTATTTAATAATTCAAATAGAACAAGTATTGAAAATTAACTAGTCTTATTAATAGATGTAGCGTGCTTTTGTGTATCTTAAACATTTGAATTTATATTCTAGGAATCCGTTACAAAAGTTATTCTCACACGAGACGAGGGCAACCCTCATTAAGGAACTCCCAACTACAACTGTAAAATAATTATTTTCTTTCAATGTCGCTTCAATTTAAAGAAAAATTTAATTTACTTAATTAATATGTATTTATAGGAAACCCGAGAAGTTGAAGAACAAATTAAGCGATTTAATAAGTAAGTATTTAAATACCTAATACTGTTTTATAAAGCTATAATGCTGTAATTTCATTAATATTTAGATATTGTGACGTTTCCAGAGCATTATACAAAGAAGCAAAGTTATTTACTGATTGTGTAACTGGTGAATTGGTATACTGTTTCTATAATTGCGATTGACATTAATTATAATCTTCATTTAGCGTTATCCAACTGCGAAAATAAGTTAACGAAAGATTTATCTCAGAGCTCTCTTTGCCATTATAATGAAGATTTGAGAATTCTTTTGGAAGAATATCATTCAGTGACAGCTCACACTAAGGAACCTTGCGATGACTTGGTACCACAATTTTGTTTAAATATTTACTGATTGGTATATAGTTGAATAAATATATTTTATTGTAGATTCTAGTTTTGCAAACGACAATGATCGATCCTTTAAAAAGGTATTAATTACTATTTAATCACATATTGTAATAGATTTTATTAATTTATGAATTTTTTAGATACAGACAATTGTTTACTGGAATTGAAGCTATATTAAAAAGACGGGATGTGGCTTTTCAAGTAAACTTCGAATACATACGTAGCAGTTTTGTTATATAATTACAGATTAACTGTGCTTTCCTTAGGAATATCACAAGAATTATACTAAAGTGGAAAAACTAAAGACAAAAGAGAAAACGGGGAAAAATGTGGCTAATTTCGAAATAGTGAGTATAATTCTTTTAATTTTTTATGGTTTAAAGTAGTTATATTAAAATAATAATTAAGAGCCTTTTTATTCGATTTTCATACGTATACAAAATTCACTGATACAGTAGTTTATAATTATTATTATTAGCTGTTAGTAAATGTACAGATGTCCTATATTTTATAGAGCAAAAAATTGGTCATTTCTAACCAAAAAGAAATCGCAATTTTGGATCAACAACTTTTGCAGCATTTTCCACATGTTTTTAAAGCAAGACTTGACTATGTACAACCGTGCATTGAAGCTCTTTTACGAGCAAAGGTACTATTATAATTATTAAAGCTACGGTATTATTAAAGCATAAAATTTTTGTTAACTTAATTTCTAAATTTAGATTACCTACTTTGCCGAGTTTTCTTCACACGTTAAAAACCTCCTCCAAAGTCCGCTTTCTACATCAGTCGTATCTGATGACAAATTCAATGACTTTATACAACAACGAACGAATGAAATAAAAAAGCTAAATATCGTTGTACCTGATAGAAAAGTTGCGCACTAACAACTTTAACTGCCCAAAAATTCTGTATAATATTTTTTATGAACATAGTATTTAAATAAATAAATCGAAAACAAAACAGAAGTTCCTCTTTAAAAAAGAGATTTTATGAATGTGCTGTGATACATGTTACGTACAATGATTGAAATTGTAAAAGTAGCAAACTCGCTACTAAAGTGGCAATTTACTACTGCAAATTGACTGACAAAATTCCAACTAATCTACCATCGATTAACTAACAATAAAAAGCTTCAAAGAGTATTTTTTTTTTTTTTTGGTTTGAAAAACATTTGGATTTTAAATTTTTTTTCAATTTTAACATTATAGATATATCTAACAATATAATAATTATTATGTTTTAAATGATCGTCATCTGGCCTTTCTACTGAATTTAAGTAAAAGTATACAGTATTATGAAATCCATCATTTAAATGACTCGTGAAAAGCAAAAATGTACATGATCAATGAAAAAAAAAATAGGCTATCTTCATAGATATTAGAAATAAAGTAAAAAATAGAAAAAAAAGAACAACTATTACAAGACTTTGCGTATATTTACAAAAGCGCATGTCAAAAGTATAATTTTCCATGTGATTGATCGAGAAAAAATGCCATTTTCGTCCATTTGAGTAATCGTAAAATTTGTTAGCTGCAAAACTCAATTTATCTATCGGGTTCATCACGTTGCTTAGGCATATTTGACGGGTATTGCTCATCTTCATTACTATTGTACGATGGAGTCAAAATTCGATTCGGAATAAATTCCTCAGCATCTGGGTTAAGTTGGCTCTATGGGGGAGAAGAAAATACACAAAAAAAGGGGGAGGCATGTCAAATTTTTTATTCGGATCGAAAATGATTTGATGACTAACCAAAATTAAAATCCTTTCATCAGAAAATCTAAGATTGGCCATAGATTCTTCCAGATCTAACTCTCCATCGTTGAAACACGGATACGCTAGATATGGATAGTCAGGCGACTCAACTTCTTCTACGACGTAATAAGTGGTATCTCTGGCTTCTTCTTCGGCTAACATCTCCTCTATACACTGTTCCATTTCTTCTTCCTCTTGAAGTTCTGCCATTACCTATTAGTATACATTAAAACATTCCGTTCACACCTTGTTCGACATAGTTTGAGTAAATAAAAAAATATATTTTTACAGCTTTATCGAAACTTTCAACGTCTTCCATCCACATGTAATCCGAAAAATCTTCATATTCCACGATGACGCCATCTAAGCGCAAATGATCCGGATGCTTTGGAGCTTTCATCTTTAATATTTCGCATAAAATATTATCTCATTCACGACAAGATAGTCTCCTTCGAATTTGCTTCTATATTATGTTCAGCTTCTATTAAAAAAAAACCAACAATAAAATTATTACCTATTTTTTGTTGGAAAAAATTTAATTTTTAGAGTTTTTTTTTTAGCTCTTGCGGGTAACCAGCTGTGAACCAACCGTTTTGTACACCGAAACTATTCATTAATAACAAAAGAATCATTGCGGTTCAATGAATTATTGTCATAAACAAAATTAAGTGAATTAAAATGTCAAATAAATCGCGAATAGCATTGTAAATAGCCATAAGATAGGCTTATAATAAAATGTCATTTTAACAGAAAACACTAAAATATAATAATATAATAAAAAAAATTATCTACTCACTTTTTAAAAAAATAAGTACAATAGTGTATTGAAATCTATTGAAGGAATAATGTTTTAAAAATATTGATGTTGTTTAAAAAACAGTTATAATCTTGAAATGACATTTTGCTCTCAGTAAAATCAGTCACTCAAGATTACGAGAATAATATTGTTCACTGTTAAAAGATAAATGCTTAACGTTTGCAGATTGCTATTATTAGATACATGTACTGCTTTATTGTTTATCATTAATAAGGTTCAATTGCAATGTAACCTTGCATAACTCAACCTGACACAGATAGAGAGAATAAATAAACACAAGACTATTCTTCGAGAAGGTTCGGTTTCGTAACTTTCAAATTCTTTTTTTTTTTTTTTGACATTAATCAAAATAAGTTTTAAGTAACGGAGGAATCAGCGAGAATGAATCTCGAAAAACAAAATCTTTTGGAGTCAAACAAACCTTGGGAAAACTAACTCATTCCCATTTGCGATTAGTCAGCTTTTCATTATTTACCAAAATAATGTAAACATTTGGGGGGGATACACTACATTGGGATTTATTTATAAGAAAACGTAAGCACTTACAAAACTTTATGCAGATTAGCTTCCACAAGTAAATGCACCTTCCAAAACTGAAAATAACTTTATAGAAAAGGAAAGTTAAAGTTGACAATTATTACAAAAACAAAATTTTACTTTGAGCTGACAATCACTAAATTCTGAGCACAAAAATAACTTCGATATTCGTTATCGTACTATCGTAAAAAAAAACGTCATATAGATGAATTATAAATTATTGTTATTTTTAAGGTATTTAGCACAGTTTTTAAATTATATTTTTTAGAAACATTTGTTTATATATAAATTTATGATTATTTTAAAAATTAGTAATTTTGAAGATTCTTATGTACAATTATTTTATTTGTATAATTTATTTTCATGAGTCTGATGTCATGTTTTTTGCTGTGTTTATTGTAAATTTACTTAGTTTTGCTGTATATACCTGCAAGAAGTGCTTGAATGTGAATGCGAGATAGCTTTGGTTTATTGTAAAATCTAAATTGAAAGTAAAGATGGTAAGTGCAATCTATTGACATCTTATAGTTTATTGTATTAATTTTCTTTTATTAACAAAGATATTTCATATATATTTGTCATTAATGTGTTCTAAGTTTATATTTTGTGAAATATTTGTATCCACTCTTTATATTCATTGAAGACTATTTTGATAGCTAACTTGCTGTTCGAGGTTGGACATTGTTTAGTAATTATAACTTTTGTATTAAATTACAGCAGCCACAAATTATAATATTAAAAGAAGGAACTGAAAATTCACAAGGAAAATCTCAGCTTATTAGTAACATAAATGCATGCCAAGCGATAGCCGATGCGGTGAGGACCACATTGGGTCCTCGTGGGTTGGACAAAATGATAGTAGACAATCAAGGTATGTTTGAAGACTTTATTTGGTAATTTTAATATTCTTTTTCATTAAAAATAATTGTTTGTTATAGGAAAGGCTACAATTTCCAATGATGGAGCTACTATTGTTCGATTGTTAGACGTTGTCCACCCAGCCGGCAAAGTTATTGTGGACATCGCAAAATCTCAAGACGCTGAAGTAAGACCAAAAATTACAATCATTGTTCAAGTTTCTTATTTTTCGTGAAAAAATTATTATAACCATGACATATTAACAAATTAGAATTCTATTTCTATTTTGCTGACGAATCATGGGAAATTAAATTCGTTCTTTTTAGAGAGTGGAAGACGCCTTATTTGGTGTTCTTCTTAGTAATAGGGAATAACAAAAAAATTTACAAAGTCGATTTATTGTTCCTGTTTCAAGTTTTGTTTATTATTACAACTAATTATTATTTCTGCGTTATTTTAGGTAGGCGATGGAACAACTAGCGTTGTTTTGTTAGCAGGAGAATTTTTGAAACAATGTAAAGTCTTTATCGAAGATGGAGTGCATCCTCAAGTTATTATAAAAAGCTTTCGCAAAGCAACTCAATTGGTAAAAATAATTTTATCTTCTACTTTATTAAGATCCCCGGTTTAATGTTTTTTTGTATTAATTTTAGGCTATTGACAAAATTAATTCAATTTCGGTAAAAATTAAGAAAGACGATCCATCGTGAGTGATTGGCAGTTTATAGAAGACGAAATTAAACGTAATATATGTTTTGGTTTGTTCAGAGAGCTTCAAGAATTACTAGAAAAGTGTGCCTCTACTACTTTAAGCTCTAAGCTAGTCGCTTCCCATAAGGATTTTTTTTCCAAGATGGTAGTGAGTGCTGTAATGATGCTGGACGATTTACTACCGTTAAACATGATTGGAATCAAAAAGGTTCATGGCGGCGCTATCGAAGTAATAATAAAACATGACTATTTAAGTGATCGGGAAATATGTAACAACTTGACAACAGTTTTTATATTCTTTGCTAGGAATCGAGACTCGTCGCTGGCGTTGCCTTTAAGAAAACGTTTTCCTATGCTGGATTTGAAATGCAACCCAAACAATATCAAAATCCGAAAATAGCTTTATTAAATATTGAGTTGGAGTTAAAAGCTGAAAGGGATAACGCTGAAATTAGAGTCAACAACGTAGAGGTACGCGAAATATTTCATTTTTAGAGTTTATTTTTTTATTAAAAGGCATTTTGTATAACTAGGAATATCAAAACGTTGTAGATGCTGAATGGAACATTTTATACGAAAAATTGGAAACGTTACACGCTAGTGGAGCTAAAGTAGTTTTATCCAAGTTGCCTATTGGAGATGTCGCGACGCAGTTCTTTGCTGACCGGTAGGTTAAACGATTTTTACTTGTGTCGCAATTTTTATATCTGGTGTTCTCGTTTAGGGACATGTTTTGCGCCGGTCGAGTGGTTGAAGAAGATATGAAACGAACAATGAAGGCGTGTGGCGGTGCCATTTTAACAACTGTAAAAGATATAAACGATTCTGTTCTCGGAACTTGTGAATCATTTGAGGAACAACAGATTGGAGGAGATAGGTAATTATCTCTAAATTTTAACGTTGTTTACCCACACGAGTCAACTACATTCTCTCTGTCGGGAATGTAGTGTTACAGATCGTGGAAAACTAAATTTATTTGAAGGGGTCACGTGATTGTTTCTGTTTTAGGAATGATTGCGCGATTTCTTCTTATTTTAGCAATGTAGTTTTTTTTTTTAATTTTAAAGATAAAATGTCTTTATAATTTTGTTAAAACATTGCTTACAAAAGTTTATTTTAGTTTTGATAAATGTGGAAGCGCATTAACGGATTATTCGTTTGTTAGGTACAATATGTTTATGGGCTGTTCAAATGCAAAGACTTGCACTTTTATTCTGCGAGGAGGATCTGAACAATTTATTGAAGAAACTGAACGATCTTTACATGATGCCATTATGATTGTTCGGCGCGCAATTAAAAATGACGCGGTCGTAGCAGGTTGGCATTTTTAAATTACAATTTTGTTGGTTCATTAATAATAATTACCGAGTTATTTTTTGAAGGTGGGGGTGCTATCGAAATGGAGCTGAGTAAATATCTAAGAGATTATTCACGCACTATTGCTGGCAAAGAGCAACTGTTAATTGGAGCTATGGCTAAAGCTTTGGAAGTAATTCCAAGGCAGCTGTGTGATAATGCTGGGTTTGATGCGACCAACATACTTAATAAACTTCGTCAAAAACACGCTTTAGGTAACGCTTTAATTAAAACAGTAAACATTTTTGGATCGATTGACAACAATTATTGTTTTTTATAGGTGATAAATGGTTCGGTGTTGATATCAACAACGAAGATATCAGCGATAATTTTGCAGCTTGCGTATGGGAACCATCTGTGGTAAAAATTAACGCCTTAACTGCGGCGTGCGAAGCTGCATGCGTTGTTCTTTCCGTTGACGAAACAATAAAGGCACCCAAATCTTCAGGTGAAGGCCAAGCAATGCCTGGTGGGGCGAGAAGACGTGGCATTGGAAAACCCCATTAACTTCTATTTTCGATTACATTCTGACTTTCATATCTAATAATTATTTGCGTCGTATCAAAATATTTTTTGACAATAGCAGTTTAAAAAATTTCAAGTTCCGGTCAAAATGCTACATTACATTGTCCTTCAAATCCATATTTTCGTCATAATCGATACTCGAGATTGGCACAATATTTTTCCCTTCCAAATATTTTTTTATATTGGTTGCATTATTTTGGAATTTTGTGAAAATTTGAAATTTAATTTCAAGATTGTATTAAATAATTCAAATGCATTCATTGCCATTCTATAAATTTTATTCGAATTTAAGTTTGTTCAGGTTTTTTATTTGTCTTTCGATGTTTTTAATAATTTATTTTATTCGCCGAGTTAATAATGAAAACATTTATGATTAGATCATACTGTAATAATTATTAATATGATCATGATTTACGACTAAATTATTATTTTCCGTATGGTATTTTGGTGTGGGCCTATCTTTCGGGGTCAAAGGTCATCTCGTATACTCAGTATTAGCAGACGATAAAGCAGTGGTATTTTTGCTTTTTGATATTTTAGATTATTAAATTGAATAATCTTTAAAATATTACTTTAAAAAGGTTAATTTTACAAACAAACTGGCAGCAATTTTTATTAGTGATACCGTGTTATCATATGTTGAAACAGAATTTCTAACTGCGGTTAAATGTTGTGTTACGCGTTATGTACAATATTCACACGGATATAGAAGGTACAGTACATAATTCTAAAATTGCAATTCATTATCATTGTTAAAATAATGTTAGAGAACTGTTTGACAGGGTTTTACTTTTCCCCCCATTTTCAAGTAGATGTCGGTTTTTAATCCATAAGTGGGTTGAAGAGAATGATTTTGTACCTGAATTAACCACTTTTTCAGTTGGATTAGAAGAACAACGGAGAATTGTCGTATGTTTTAAGCATTTATTGATTGATTTAAAGTAAGTTTTATAGCCAAGTTGTAATATGTTGAATAAGACTTAATAAGTAAGTGACTGCTTATTCTTTTAAGCTCAGAAATGCTGGAAAAAGACAGAGATCAAAGCATTAGTACAACAAATTACAAGACCGCTCGTGCTGCACCTATTCAAAGGCCCAATAAAAATTTTAGCAGAGACAGGTTAATTGCAGTTAAAAGAGATTTTTTTTTTTGAACAAAAAATATAATATAAAATTATGTACTTGACAGGAAGCTACGGAGGCCGGATAAAGTTTTGTATATTCCTCGAGCAAAGCGGCAAACAGATGAAATTGAAATAGAACCAGAAAAAGCTCAAACTGAAGATAACGTATGAGAATTTATTTTTGTTTTAAAATTGATTTAATGTAAATTGTAAATGGTTACAATATAGAATGAAATGTTGTCCGAAAGAGTTGAAGAGGATAGCTGCAGTTCACAGCATGAACCGAAGGAATCGGTTATAGATAGGATTTTAAAAATGGATAAATGTCACAAGGTTCCATTACAAGTTGAAATAGTTTCTGAAATTGAAGAAGTTGGCGAGGCCGATAATGAAAGAGTTGCCGAGGTTGAAACAGTTGATGAGGTTAAATTACTTAACGAAGTTAAAAGACTTAAAGAAGTTGAAACAGTTAAAAAAGTTGAAAAGGTTGACGAAGTTAAAAATTTTAAAGAAGTTAAAAAACTTAAAGAAATTGAAACAGTTAAAAAAGTTGAAAAGGTTGAAGAAGTTGAAAAGGTTGAAGAAGTTGAAAATTTTAAAGAAGTTGAAAGTTTTAAAGAAGTTGAGAGTTTTAAAGAAGTTAAAAGATTTAAAGAAGATGAAAGAGTTAAAAAAGGGAAAAAAGTTGACGAAGTTGAAAGCGTTAAAGTAGACGTCGAAAATGTGAAAGAAGTTGAAGAAATTGAAAATGTTAAAGAAGACGCAGAAAGTGTTGAAAGCGACGACAAAGCTGCCTTTAAAATATCGAATGATCACCTTGATTTAATGGAAATGGATATGCCAACATTTAATGTTTCTAATCAAAGTACAGTTATAATATTACAGTATTTTAATGATTATATTGATTTTGCTTCTCCTTGTCACTAAATTATACTTTATACTGTACTTTCAGAAATCCAAAATAAAGAAAGAGGATTGGCGAATTTAAAAACAGATGACAGTGAATTATTAAATAAGCATTTATTATTAAATTCTGCGAATAATTATTCGTTGAATGAGTTTATTGAAAAGCCTTCTACTTCAACCAACAAAGTTCAAAATTTAGTTAAATTAAAAAATGATTCTGTCAAAGAAGATTCTTGGGATGTGAAGTTTGATGAGAATGGAGATTGTCTCGATGTATCAATCGTAGAAGAAGTAATGACTTTATTATCGTTTTAAACAATCACGATTAACTCATAATGATTATTAATTAGCTTTCAGAAAAAGTTGGGAAGGTTGTAGTTGGAATTCCTGAAATTGATTATTTAACTTTCGAGGCTAAGGAACCTGAATTAAATGATGATGGTATGCATAAGTAAAATATTCGTGAATAAATTTTAATATCATAATTGTATCTACTCTCGTAGCATTTGGCCACATTTTAGAAATTTATAACTTTCCCATTGAATATAAAACTCAGGATCTCATGTCTGCGTTTCATCCATTTAAGTAAGGAAAAGACAAATTTGGTTCTTAGAAATAAAAGCTAAATTCATTTTGATTTCATTAGGGAACGTGGATTTAGCATTAAATGGGTTGACGATACCCATGCTTTAGTTATTTTTGGAAGTCGTTTAGTTGGTAAAAAGTATACATTTCATAGCTTAATATTTTTTAAAAATTAATTTTTTTTGGTTAGCTAATGAAGCTGCAAGTGTAAATCACCCTTTAATCAAAATACGTCCAATGTCCCAAGCGACAATCGCTTCCAAACGTAAAGCAAAAAACTGCAGCGGTGAGTTTATTTATTATTATTGTTTAATTCTTTCTGAAATTTATTATAAAAACCGGTTTTTTTGTAAAGAATTTATGCAACCGTACAAGCAACGTCCGCAAACGTCAACTATCATGGTAAATAGATTATTAAGTGGAGCGTTAGGAATGCAATTGCCAATTTCGAAGCAAAAACGTTTAGAGGAAGGGAAAAAATTAAAAGATGCAAAAGGTAATTTTTTTTTCAATTTTTTATTATTAATTTTAATTAATTGTTTAATTTATTTTAATTTAAAATGGAAATAAAGAACGAAAACGCCTGGCTATTAAGCAAAGGGAAGATGCCTGGGAAGGAGTATTAGAAAACACAGAGTAAAACTTTGTACAAAAATGCAACTTCTTGTATTTATTCTACAGTAACTATTAAATTAGTATTATTTTAATTACATTTATTAGTTACATCTAATTTTTTTAATAAGTTTATGCAATTAAAGAACCAATCAGAAGACTCAAATCTTTTGAGTGACAAGATTCCCAAAATTTCTAATCAAAAATTGCTGTGATCAGGCGTTACGATGGTTACGTTGGCGAAAGATCTTTGCAAAATTGTTATATAAAAAGTCATGAAATGTTGCCAGCGCCCCTAGTGGTTGTAATGCCTATTTAAAGCAGCGTCAGTGGCGCTAGTATCAACATGATAATCTTTTTTCGGCTTAAATTTTAATTTTATTGCAGTTAGAAAGTAATTTGACGTCTGAAAACGCTCGCATCCTGTTGAATGCAAGCTTCAAACTTTTATCATGTGATGCGAATGACATTATTTTGGCACTTTCACTGAAGATAAAAAAAACCTTTTTTTTCTTGTTTATTTACTCTGAAGTTATCGAGTTGATAAGGATAAAATATTCAATAAGGGACTTTCCCTACTCATTTGAAGAAAAGCGGTTGATTTGTGTCTGAGGAATCTCCGAAATATCGTACCCGCGATATCGCACCCGAACGATCGCACCCGTTGAAGGGAGTCACGACAAATGG
>JAQGAY010000636.1:0-22841 GCA_034698085.1 Polydesmus angustus | reverse complement strand
TGCGGAAAAAATATCTGACGTCATTAAGGAAAAATACAACATTTAAAATTTGTCACTCTCACCATGCGGCTCTGTGTAAAAAAAACAATTTGCAAATCAAATTTTAGTTAATTTGCAAAATAAAGTACGTTGATTTTATTATTTATTTTTTCAACTTTTTATTAACTATTTCTACACGCACATTTACTCGCATGCAATACTATTATTATTGATATCGAATTACTAAAATTATATTATAAATTTATTCCAAATATAAAGTTATCAAAATATTAAATTGCAAAAATTTTTAAATTTTTTTTTTTTGTTAAATGTCAAATGATATGTTTACTCCATTTACTCAAGCTCATTAATAACCAGTATTTGGTAAACCACCAATTTTTTTTACGTTAAAAATTAATAATTATAATACAACCAAAGCAAACATTTTTTTTGTTAAAATGACACTAAATAGATGTTGAATTCAAGTGAGAACGTTCATTATTAAGCACGCAAAATGTTGAATTTGACAAACCTGATGAATATGATTAATCTGGTGACTTGGCCGTTTGTTTGTCCAGATAAAAACAGCGCGATAAAAGCTGCCAACACTAGGTTTCATTTCATAATTGGTATAACCATATAATTGTACTCTGCTGTACATAACCGTAAATTAAATAACTAATCAGTTGTATGTGGCAGTTGGTGGAGGCTCAGCAGGATCAGTGCTGGCCAATAGACTAACCGAAAATAGATATATCAACGTGCTACTGTTAGAAGCTGGTGATTGTCCGCCGATCACGTCGTATGTACCGGCCGCTTCAATTCTTAATGTAGGAACCAATGTCGATTGGAGTTTTTTAGTAAAATCTCAAACTAACGCATTCATGTCGTATCCAAACAATGTAAGTTGACACGTACGTACGTTTTCTTTATTTCGAGCACAATTTAAATAATATTTACTTGCTGATATTATTTCCATGATTGTGCAGCAACCGACATATCCTCAAGGAAAAATGTTGGGTGGGTCAAGTGGTTTAAATGCTATGATGTACATACGAGGAAACCGAGAAGATTACAATAACTGGAAAGCATTGGGAAATGAAGGATGGGGTTTTGATGACCTGTTTCCTTATATTTATAAATCCGAAGGAAACACCATACCGGAACAAATGAAAGATGGTTAAAAACAAAACCCGCCATTAAAAAAAACTAAAAAGAATTTCGCAATGGTGTAATTTTTTCAGAGAGCTATCACAACACCAGAGGGCCTTTAAAAGTCTCATTCGCTCCTTATTCTACCAAGATTCTCGATGCTTTTCTTAAGAGTGCTGCATACACTGGCGATTATGTCGCTGACATCAATGCAGCATATCAATTAGGCAACAACCAACTAAGAAAAATTAACACTAATTATCCGAGGCCCCTTTTTAATGACTATCAAAATATTATATTCCGTTTAGGTGTAGCTCAACTGCCTTTCACGCAGAATAACGGGGTGAGATGGAGTACTTACGCGGCTTATTTATCACCAATAATGAAAACCAGATCAAATTTGGTTGTACTCACAAATGCATACGTTACTAAGGTAAGCATAGATAATACGACAAACGTTACAATTTTTTTTTTTTTTAAATTAAATAACTTATGTTCTCCCTTTAGATTTTAACAGACAGTCATAAACAAGCCATTGGCGTTGAATACCGAAGAAATGGAGTGACGTACAAAGCTTACAGTACCTTAGAGGTTATTTTGAGCGCAGGAGCGTTTATGTCTCCGAAGATTTTATTGCTTTCCGGAATTGGACCGGCCAACCAGCTTCAGCAGCATAATGCAATGACGGAATTTACTAAATTAGATTTTAGACTAAAAATGACGTTTGATTTTAGATTCCGGTGGTAGTGAACCTCCCGGGAGTGGGAGAAAACCTTCAAGACCATGTTGGGTGCTGGGGTTTGGCTTGGAAACTCACTTGCAAGAAGTGCACTTGGAGAATAAAAAATGTTTTGTCGTTGAAGAGCATTCTGCAGTACTCTTTGATGAGGAAAGGTCATTAACAGTAAAAAGTTACTGAATTTAATTTCACATTAATATAAAGTACAATGCATTGTGTCTGAAGGTCCGCTAACGTTATGGGGAGGGAACGAAGGTGTCGGCTTCTTTAGATCTAAGTACGTCAATTCTAGTAGTTTTAAACCAGACTTTCAAATTCAACTGGCTTCAGTAAATCTTGTTTCCATATTGGATATATTTTTAGGTTTAGGCGGAATGTCAGCTGAGGTAAATAATGTTGATAGTAATTTAACAATAGTGAAATGTCGACAGCATGCCTATAAATGATTGGGGGGAAAAAAAATCTCTGTCAAAAGCAGTTTTTTTTAAAAAAAAGTCTCTAATAAGTTTTAATTAACTATCTAATAGACAAACACTATTAGTAGCTTCCAACTTCTAGCTTACCATTAAAAGTAAAAATTCATAACGTTACAGAAATTTAACCAAAAAAAAAAAATATTGCACATTCGAATTTCATTAAGAAATCTCAAGCCAATTCAACATAAACAGACATGTGGCTCTGTGGATTGTTTTTAAACTTCATCGAATAAATTCTAAAATTTACGCGTAAAATTTAATAATTTAGTTGGGAGTCATTTTTCAAAAATTCTCTAAAAATATATCTAGCTAATACATCGTTGCATGTTTGAAATTACAAAATTTTGCGACTCGTTAGAAAAACATTTCGCTGCTGTTTTCTTAAAAAAATTAATGTTAAATAATAAAGTAATACCCACAATTTTCTTTATTATTGTGCATAGGCCGTAAAGCAATATTACGGGCCATTACGTAAAGGAAACGCATTTATGACAATCGTCAACAATCATAATGTTAAAAGTCGAGGGACGGTAACGCTTCAAAGTAACAACCCATTCGACCCTCCGGTCATCGATTTCAAATACTTCTCCGACCCCATGGATATAGAAATCTTACTTGAAGGCAAAAACGGATTTATATTTTTAGCTATAAAAATAATAATAATTAAATTTTTTTTTTCTTAGCCATTAAGAAAGCAATCTCGATGGTCAATACGCCCCCGTTTCAAGCGCTAGGAGCTCAACTTAATCCAACTGTTTTAAAAGGATGCGAACACTTCAAGCAATTTAGCGACGAATATTACGTGTGTCTCATCCGCCACTTATCTTTCATAGCTTATCACCCGGCCGGAACCTGTCAAATGGGTCCCTTAACTAACCCCATGTCTGTGGTAAATTCAAACTTAGAGGTTTACGGTACGAGTAGATTGCGCGTCATTGATGCTTCGATTATGCCGGTTTTGATAACCGGAAATCCGAATGCGCCTACTATTATGATCGCGGAAAAACTAAGCGATGTTATTAAACTAAAATATCGCTTTTAAGTATCAATTGACGAAGAGTAAAACAACTAAAATTGCTGTTTGGCATTAAGTTAATTAAAATGAATCCGCACATCAGTCAGTAAAATTTTATAGGCTACCGTAAACAAACAATTCACATCAAAATTGTGAAAGTTGCATGTGAAATTTGTTGCCTTTTGCAGCAATTTACTAAAATAACAATAACCGTTTTAAAAATGCAAATGAATAATTGGGCGCCTGATGTAATATCATAATGATAATTAATTAAAATAGCACGAAATACGTGTAGTTAAGCTGGTAATTACTAATTTTTTTCTTACCTTTCATAAGTATCGAGATTTGCTCAGTTGTGCATCTGATTCCATTAATAATGCTGTAGTCATCATATTGAATATTCAAATGTGGTCAATGTTGAACAAATTTAATGTTTTTAGTCAGTTCCGGCATTCCCGCACAATATAGCATACTGTAATTACTAATTTACTATTTCAAACCAAAAAGGGTAAAATACAATGTAATGGAAAAAATAAAGCAAAGTTATAAGGGCGCGCCCAACACTACACAGCTAGTTGCGATGTTCCAGTATTCCAAGGTTTCATTACATTCTCGTAGAGTCGTAGTTATACCGCAATTAATTCATAGAATTCAAGAATATTAATCGAATGATCATTACTATTTTGTGAAAGCTAATCAAATAAAAATCAATTAATTTCATCGTGTTACAAATACTGTAGCCTACAGTCTGTAACCTACATTCATTTTTATCGGTAGCGAATAACGGTTGGTAGTACTATCGATGCTCTCTATACTATCGATATAAAAATAAGAGATATCGGCGGCATAGCCTGAGGAGAGGGTTAACAGTTTTAGGGTGTTTTAGAACTTTTACAACAATACGGTAATTCATCAAAAATAAGAGAGAAGTTGCGAAATAAAATAAATTACTACACTAAACGTTAGTACGTTAAAAATTTTACTGTACTAGCGTATTAATGTAGTGAGAAATTGCGAAAAAACATTTTAGTGTAACATGTTAACTACTGGTGCCATCTAGTGGCCATTTATGCAATCTAATTAAAAACAAACAACATGGCCTATTAGTGCGCATACGCGACTAAAAAAGTTGAAATCACTCTTACTGCGCATGCGCGACCGTACCGTACGCCATACGGTAGCTTGACGCTACACAAAAATGTAAGGTCACGCTAGAAGCGATCGTGACATCAGAGCACATTATTCTAGTGTAGTAGTGTAGTAATGTAGGCTACTCTCGATTTTTTTTAGCAACTTCTCTATTAATAATGAAATAATTCTTTTTTGTATTTATCATTTAACATTAGCACAATAAAATACAATTGTCGGAAGAATTTAAATTACATTCTACGGTTATAACATGTATTTTCCGTGTCTGACAATCCTTCTGTATCCATAATCGCTATCAAATTGTAATCCATTTTGTTACATTAGAACATTTTGGAAAAGCTGCTACTGTATTATGCTAAAATAATAAATGTGCATGTGCTTGTATTTCTTTATAATTATTAATATGGGGATATTCACATGTTCTATATTTTTATAAATAACGTCAATACAATTATTTAATTTAATATTTACTTTCAATAAATTTAGTCTCGGAAAACAAATTATTGAAGGTAAAATTACAACGGACAAAAATAAGTAAAAATATCTAAAATCAGTCATATATTGAGGAATTACCATATTGTCGTAAAAATGCCCCGTTTTAGAATGGAATATTTTGATGTTTGACGGTTTGATTGATTTTGACTTCATATTGATCGAAATGACCAAGATTGTGAATTTCAGAGGTCTGATCAAATTAACCAAAATGTAAGTTGCTAAAGATAAAGCTCTTAAGCAATTGTAATAGCTACCGGTAGTACAGTTAACGTTGTTAACAAAATTATTCATGATAATAACTACATGTATTTGTTATGCCCATGCACTTGACTATCGCTAGTTGACTAATGCTAAATATTTATGTTTAGAAAGAAATAAATTGTTGATTATACATAACAGCATGTAACAACACTGACAATAATTTTGAAGTCGCAAAATAGGTATGGTCATGAGGGCTTTTAATCAATTGTTAACAAACAGTTTTCTAACTTTTAAGATTAAGTTTATTTAAAGAAAAATAGTTCATGATAACATTATAGGTAGCCTACTAATTCAAAAATAAGTGAATAATTATATTGCTAAAATTCATGCAATTATAAAGGACAACTAACAAATGAAGAAGGAAAAAATATGTCTTAACTCTTAACATATTGAAACTATATTTCATATGAGTTTCCAGTTATTTTTAATAATATCAGCAGCTTTTTCAGCAATCATGATGGTAGGAGCATTGAGATTTCCAGATATAATTAGAGGCATTACAGAGGCATCAATCACTCGAAGTCTTTTAACGTTATGCACCCGAAGTTGTTGATCGACCACCGCCATGGGATTCTCTTGGATTTTTCCCATTGCACAAGTACAAGAGGGATGAAAATTAACTGATATATAATGCCGAGCTAAACAAGACAAGTATTCATCTGAAAGATATTTCAAATGTCCGCAACCCGGGAAAGTAAGGTTGTGAAATCTTGCATTGTACTCTTTAAAAGCACAAGAATTTCCAAACTGCAGAGCAATACGCATACCTAAAAGCAATAATGTTATAATTGTCAGCATTTTTTCTTTGGAATAGGTTATTCACCTTGAACCATAGTTTTGATATCGTGGTCTTCAGGGTCTGTGTAAAACCCAGGGTTCAATTTCGGGGGATCAAGAGGATTGGCACTGTTAAGTGAGATTCTTCCTCTACTTTTAGGACGAAGAATAACGGGAAATATGGAAAACACGTCTTTGAACTTGATTGGTTCGTAATATCCATTCCATGTCTATAAGTATATTTTGATTGAAATATTTCAAAAAAGTTGAAATCAATTTTAATCTTTTTCTGTTTTACTTCATTAGTAAAACCATAAGCTTTTCTAGAACTAGCTCCTCCGTCAGATGCTGGACTTCCACTCAAGTAGAAAAGTTGGATATCTGGATAATCTAAGGTCGGATCGGAAGACACAGTGTGAACAAAAGCAGTAGCTTCTACTCCACCAGGAACAGTTAATGGACCTGTCCAAAAAAATGATGGTAATTATATTAAATAACTGTCTTTTTTCAAATGATTCTATAATTTAAATGTGTTGGTCTACGTGACATCCAGAGGTTTTGTTTCACCCATGGCAATAACCTACTGTATAGTGTAATCCCCTGCTAGTTCACAATTTTATTTGAATTTTGCAAATTTTTTTAATTTTTGAAATTGGCAAAAGAAATAATTAGGCCTATAAATACTAAAAATTAATAAAATAGACAAAAACGCTTCTTTATTGCACTTTTTGTCTGCCCCTTATTAATATTTTACGCTCCTACTAAAATTTTTTTTTTTTGGAACCTGTGCCAAAAATATAAAAAAAAATATCTAAAATTTTTTTTATCCTGATGTGTTTTCATTTCTTAAGTTTTGACACAGTTAATGGTATAATCTTCTAAATTAGGGGAAAGCGGGGTAAGATGGCGAGGCTCAAAAATTACATTGCCATTTTTTTTTTTTAAATTTTTCCAACGTATTTCAACCGGTAAAGGTGTGATTTTCTCCCGTTTTTTTTTGTATTCCCGTCCGTTAGGGGGCCTAAATGTACATTTTGCAGTTAAGTAGGTGGCTCCATCTATCATAGTTTTCGAGAAATAGCGTTTTCGTCATCTTACCCAACTCGTCAACTTACCCCGCTTTCACCTATGCAAAATTGACACTCAATTTTGCTAAATAATTACCTTTTTGCCCAAATTTGCCTCGTAAATCGTTCGAATGCCAGCAAAAGTTTCATATTTTTACCTTTTCCGTAAGTTAACCAAGATTCGTAATTTGCTTTAGTGTTGACTCTTGAAGTCGTAAACGTGATTGGTTGATCTATAATCCACTCGAGACCACCAGCAGCCAAGTGGTCTTGAAGGTTATTTCCCACACCTTCCAATTCCACTTTAACGAGAATCTTAACCAACAAAAAGGGCCGAGGCAAATAGAATTATAATTAGATTTAGAAAATACAATTATAATTAGACTTAATAAATTAAAATTAGTACGGTCGATTGATATGCTGTACCGTAACTTACTTTAAATTTTTCCAGTTCTTTTTTAGGTCCGATTCCAGAAAGCATAAGAATTTGCGGTGAGTTGAGAGCTCCAGCGGAAAGTATAACTTCTTTGCTGGCATTCACTATGAAACTCTGCCCATCTTTAACGAATTGAACACCGTGAGCTCGATTTTCATTGTCTAACAAAATGCGTAAGACCATGGCTTCTGTGAGAATTTTTAAATTCATTCTAGTATCTTTGATAGGTTGCAAATAAGCTCTGTTGGTGCTGCAACGTTTTCCTCGACCGATGGAAGCTTGGATTCGAGATACTCCTGTTTGGTATTTGCCGTTATAATCTCGAGTTTCGTAGCCTAATTTGTTGCCAGCAGATAGGAAAGCCTCTACTAACGACGTTTTATAAGGTGGGTAACTAACCATCAACGAACCATTTTTTGATCGGTATGAACCTTTACAAAATAATAGTGTTTTAATTTTCATTTGAACATTATCTAGCTTTTATTAATAACTTGCTGTCTTCTAATGTTGAATTTTCCACGTAGTTTTCAAGTTTAATGAAATAAGGTAAAACGCTATTGAAATCCCATCCTTCGTTACCTAATTTTGCCCATTCGTCATAATCTCGCTTATTACCTCGAACGTAAGCCATGAAATTGATGGAACTGGAACCTCCTAGTACTTTTCCCGATGACCACACACATTGCTGAAAAATTATTTACCGGTATTACAAAATAAGTTCAATTGCCATATTTTTTATTTAATTTTTTATGACTACTTGGTTTTCAAAAGCTAAGCAGGAGGTGTTTAAAGATTCCGTTTTGTATTTCCAGTCCGAACGGCCGTGCTTAAGAGATCCAGCCATGAGCGGGATGTGATTTTCTTCGATTTCGTCATTTCCCGCTTCGAGTAATAACACTTTCACCGTTGAGATTTCGGTCAATCGATTGGCCAACACGGAACCAGCAGATCCAGCGCCCACTGAATATTTTGTATATTACTACCAGTATTTCACTCAATTTTACTATGGTGAGCACTTACCAATAATAAAATCGTAGTTTTCCTGTAATAATTTTTGCATACTTTCATTTTCAGTGCTGCAAGCAAATGCAGATGAAAGTAGGAAAAATAGTAAAACGCTCATTATGTTCAAAACACTTTGAAGATGAGTTTAGAAAAATGTGTATTATCGTTGGTTAGATTAAAATTTTAAAAACAAAAACTAGAATTTAAAACTGTGCAATCATTTTGGCTGTGCAGTATGTAGTAATTAATTTTAATTGACTCAATGATAATTATTTTAGGAATCATTTATAGCAATTATTCCATCATATTTGATTTAATAATACATCATCGCCAAATTACTGCATAAGAATTATTTATTTTTTGATTGCAATTACGTCAGTTTTAGAAGAAGAAGACAATAATTATTACTCAAAAGTTTTGTGTCACCTTGAATCAAATAATTTCATACAATTTAAGTAATTAAAAATTTGAAGTAGCCCCTAAAGAAAAGGTACCGTATCAAATGTATAAAAGCATCATTAACCAAAATTCTATCATGATTCTATTATTTAATTAACGGAAAAATTTACTAAAATTATTTTTATGATTTTAATTAATAAACAACTTCAAAATTGTTGCTAGTCTACTGAAAGCTAAGTAATTTGAAATAAATCACTTTCTAAACTAAAATAAATTATATTTTGTGTGCAAACATAAACTCGAATCACAAAAGTTTTGTTGCAATGTGTTGTGTTAACTGGGACTCTACGGAATGGTAGTCTATTTCACTCTATTGCATTATGATCACCGTGATTATGATGTAAGACATTGTGCTGTATCTCTAGAGTTGTGCGGTTTTTATCTGCTGCATACACAAAGTCATGTTTGAACTTGTTTAGATTTACCGCGTCTTTCTAGACTTTCCATTTCTCTGCAGTTTATGTTTCCAAATTGTGAAAGTATTTATTATAAAATAAGAAAAGCAGCATAAAATGTATGCATTACATTTAATATTAACGGTCTTCTCCGATCAAAGTGTTTTCGGTTGTAAATTCATTTGTTACCAAAGACTGCATCAATCAGCTGGGCTGCTGACCATACAATATTCAAGTAAATTTTGCAGTACATGATTGTAATTGTATCAAGTTCGTTGTTAATATCTATTTGTAACTACCGGTACATGTGCACAGACATTCAGTACATGCGTTAAACTATAGTTAAATTTCGCGTGAAAGTGAAATGACCATAATAATAATTATAGTGTCAATAACAGAATCAGGAACACTTGGTTAAAATTACCATGGTATTCAAAATGGACGAAATAGTCAACAGAAGGTGAAGCTTTGAAGCAGTCAGTGTAACTTTATTATTATTAATAATGCTCTGAAAGTTTGATCCGCGTCTACGGCATCTGCATCAATAGGAACATGAAGTTTGAATGTGAGTAAGTACTATTATTTTTTTTTTTTTAAATTTTAATATGAAACTTTTGCATACAGTATGATTGTATGACTCGTATGAGTTCATTTTTTATCGCGTTTGAGAGTACAGTATGAATAATGTCGAATATAAGTACAGTAATGGGTATTAAATTTTACAGTACATGTATGTCATTATTCTATCGGCTCAGTATAAATGCAGAAAACTAGCGTTGGCGAGGGAAATGCAGCGTGACAAATTTATGTAACTGAAAGAAGGGGAGAAAATGCTCTAGTATTGTATTTACTCTAAAATTAATGTAAGTTAATTGAAGTCTAGCGGTAGTTCAATGGCAGGCAGGTGTCAAAATTGAATAGACCAGGGTAACATAATTATGTGTCGGTAATAGAATTGGCACGGTAATAATTCTTTCAACCACATTTTTATTTACAAAAGGCAAATATTTACATGATCGTCGATGATATTATGAAGAGATTACATTAATATAATAAAATAGATTGATCATGAATGCAACATAAAAATAATAACGATAATAAATTGTGAATGAGATCAGTGTTTATTCACCAAATTTCCAGGAGATTTTTTTTTAATGCTTCGAACCAGTTTATGAGTTATAATTATTATTAAATGTAATTATGGCTTTTTTTTAATACTGTTCATTAAATCTGTCGCACCACCTTTTTGGAATAATAATCTCTCACCTTCTCAAATACCACCAATTTACATTTTTAAAAATAATTATTTGAGTAAAATTACTGTATATAAATATCGGGGCTCAATTAAATTTGATTTTACGTTTTCATTTATTTTATTGTTAGACATGATTATTTTTTTTTAAAAAAAATCTGTTAAATTCAGGCATTTAAGAAATTTCTTAAGTACAGTGTATTTCGACCGCCAAGTTTCACGTAACCAATAACTTTAATACAAAATCTTTAAAATTAATATTTTTTTAAAAGCAAATCTGGAAAAAAAAAATAATCGAAAATAAATTTTATCTAATCTTTCACATTTATAAAATTTTATAGAGACTTTCATAGATTTTTTTTTTTCAAAAAATATTTTTTCAACAATGCGAATGTTGCATCGATCAACATTGCAAGTTTGTTTTCTTAAATCTAAATTATTTATTTTTTTAGATGTTGTGCTAATTTGAGAATAGCGCAACTTAAAAAAATGGCTTTTAAACATAAAACTAGGCTCAGCCTAGCTCAACTTTCGCTGTCAAAATTGACAGCTATAAAAAAAGCTCTGATAGATCGAATATTGATATTTTACATAAAAAAAAGAAATAAATATACAGCTAATTTCATCTTTTGGGTTTGAATCGCGACATGTAAAACTCGCAATCCGCGCAGTAAGGGTTGGAAGCCACCACCATCTTCTTATGACACAGGCTACACGGCTGTTTATTAATGGTTCCCGTAACCAATTGCGTAGTTGGCGCGGGGGTAGGGCTGGGAGCGGGTTTGCGAGGCAAATAATGATAATCGAGTCTGGAGTCGTTGGGCATCATCGTCTGCTCCTGGCTTTTAGCGCTGATAGATTTTTGAAGCACTTTTTTGAAAAGCGGGCTATCGAAGAGGTTTTCGCTCTCGTCCGCCCCGGCCACCAGAATGATTTGGTCGGAGAATTTGACACTTTTCTTGGCGCCTTTGCTTTTCGGTCTCATGCCGTTTTGGAACTCGGATTGATTCTCGCTTCTGTGCGTTAAGTTGCTGGGTTTGTTCGGACTGGAAGACGAGAGAATTTCCGGCACCGGAGGAGTTCTACTTTGTAATCTCAGGTTGGGACTTCCGATTTTCACGGCGTCCACCTGATCGACACTTCCGCCGTACAATTTCGCGTTGGCTTGATTGTTTTCAAACGGAGGTTCTTTGTAAAGAAAATCACAGTTATTTCTCACTTGCGCGGTGGGCGATTTGGCCACTGGACGTTGCGCCCAGCCCTGAGGCTGTTGACCGTTTCTAATCACATTGTGATCATCCATCACGCTCGCTTTGGGAGGAGGGATAATTTCGGGAGCAGGCGATTTCGTCATCGGGTTAGCATTTGGTAAACCCAAATGCAGTTTTTGCTCGAATTTACTGGCTAAGTCTCTCACTGATCGCGATTTATAATCGTCTGAACTTAAGGTTTGGCTCGCCACCTGTCCCCCGGGATAAGGCGGTTGATGACCTAACAATTGGTTTTGTTGTTGTTGATTTAGCGTTTGGTTGGGTTGGTGATGGTTAACCAATTGGTTAGACTGTTGATGACTCATCAATTGGTTAGGCAGAGGGTGACCGTTCATCTGGTTAGATTGTGGATGACCGTTCATCTGGTTAGATTGTGGATGACCGTTCATCAGATTCGTTTGTGGGTGACCGCTCATCTGGTTAAACTGTGAGTGACTATTTATTTGGTTAGGCTGTTGGTGATTCATCATCTGATTTGCTTGGTGATAGTTCATCATGTCATGTGACTGCTGAAGGCCCATCATTTGATTGGATTGTTGATGCACGAGCATCTGATTAGGCGCCAATTTCAAATTAGGATTGGAAGCAGCTGTTGCCATTTGTTGACTCTGGTTGGGTAACGGTAACGCCATTTTTTTCATAGAATTGCCGGCTATAAAATAATTATTAAAAACTTAAAATATTGCATAATTCGGTACCGTACATTTATTTATTAGTACTGCTTTTGACAACATTGAATATTTTACTCAATCTTACTCTCCATAATTATTATTTAAGTTTTTATCTTGAAATAGTGTATTAATAATTTGCGAATTATTATTTTTTGATTTTAATTTAGTAATTTGTATCAGCTCGGGGAAAAAAATAATAGCAGAAAAAAATAATAACACAGACTCGGAGTAGTTAATTTTATCATTTATATTATTATTTTAAAGCTTATCGCCTATTAATGTTTTTTTTTAAATAATTAAAATTGAAAGGTGATTTAATTTTTTTTTTTTAAATTAAAACTTCATCTCAATTGTGAGTTTTAAGACTTTTGAAATTAATTTTAATTACCTGCGTTGATGCAATTAAAAGTTGAAGCCGTTTCCGGACTTGGCGTATAGGGTGCCGTTCTCTGTACGATTTGCTGCTGTTTGTTCTGTAGTTCTTTTAACCAGTGTGATGCTTCGGGAACAGCTTTACTCGACGGGTTATTGTCCGAGTAGTAGTTGATGGGTGCGGGTGGTGGAATTAGGAGCGAGGGTGGAGGAGGAGGGAGGTCGAATTCGTCCATCATCTCATTCGGCGGGGTTGGAGCCGGTGGTTTTACGGAGTAACCGTTGCTTTTCCCGGTATGAAATCCTCTGATGACGTCGTTAGGCACTTTGTCGAGCGGCGGCGGAAGCTCTATCGTTGCGGGAATGAGATTTCCGTGGGATTGAGAGCGAATGCTGAGCTGCGACGTGGTTCGAATGGGTGGCGGAGGCGGAACTCTTCCGTTCTTCGGAGATTTTTCACACAAGTTCTGCTCGGATTTCGCTGGACTCAATCCTTCCTCGAAAGCTTTGACACTGTTGTTCGCGTTGGAATTCACCAAATCTTCTCTCAAATCCGGCATGCTGTTATTTTTCCGTCTCAAAAGCCCGCCCATCAGGCACTTTCTTCGCACACGATGCTGCTTATTTTTCTCTACTTTAGCCGCCATCTTCTCCTCATCCAACCTCAACTGCTGCTGTTGGGCGTCCGGAATCACGGTAGGTGCTGTGTTGTACAGTTTTGGCGGGATGGAGTTAGTTCTACAAAGCGGGTTGGATTTTTTCGGAACCTGAGGTTGAGATTCGCAGCTGCTTAAATATCCATTGTGAATGTCGCTCTCGTGTCCCTTCCTCCAAAACGCCTCGTCTCTCATTTGCGCGCTATTTTGTTGCTCAGCAGGCGGTGTTTTTGCCGCCTCTGATTTAAGGCTGGGTAGAAGATTTTTAATGACAGACTTTTTCTTAGCGGCTGATTTCGGCAAAGTGGCGTACACTTCGATACGTCTTTTATCAGCGCTGGAGTCTTGGCTGTTTTGTCGGCCGTGAGCCACCATTCCAGCTGGAGATGGGCCATTGCTTCGATCTCGACTGGATTGGCGGCTGTGATTACCTAAGCTACGCCGGTAGGTGCTGTCTCGACTGGATTGACGGCTATGGTAGACGGGGCGCGAAGCATTGGAAGCGCTGTTGACGCTCATCGTGTCCATCATTGTATCCGTTTCCGTGCCAGTAGACGAGCTGTACGAGTTGATGGAGTCTTGACGAGCTAGGATTCTTCGGTGAAGACTCCGCGCTCGCATGATACAAGTGTTGTGCTTGCGCTGAGCCAATACTAAACTGTGTGGATTGCTGTACGGAGCGTCCATCGCCGCTCGAGCTTTGGCTAAACGTAGAAAATGAAAATATTATTATAGGACAGGTCGATTAACGAAATATGGTTTAAAAAATTTTACCAGCTGCTCCGTTGCATAAATTGATGGCCGTTTCGATGTCTCCGATGTTCTCGCGATCTACGGACTGTTTCAGATAATTGTCAGCTTCCCAACACAAGGACTGGCAAACATCGGTAACACCTACGAGACCGATTACAAAGTAATTGTATTGATTAGCATTTCATTTAAATATACTGTACTGTATTTTTAAATATTTATGGTATATTAATTATTATTGAAACATTAAAAGTTTCTGAATAAATTTAATCAGGAATTTACTATAATTTTAAGCGTCAAAATTTTATTTTTTGGATGAATTTGCCAAAGAATAAAAAATAAATAAAAAGTGTAATTATGAGCAATTTTTTTTTTTTTTTGATTTACCGTTACTAATAGGTACAGTGGTGTGTTGCTCAGGGGTGTTTCCATTCGAGATAGTTTCGTTGATTTTGCCGTTGGAGTATTGCATTGGTCTGTTTTGATTAACCGGATAGCTATCGTTTGAAGATAATGAAAAGGAATCGTATCCGGCATCGTAAGGTCCTCTGTTCGATATTTTAGAATGAGATGGATAGCCGTTCATCGTTTGCGCGTTTGGAGCACCGCTGTAATTGACAAATAAGATAAAATTTATTTATTGAAAAAGTATACTAAAAAAAATCATACCTTCTATTAATATCCTTCATCTGCGCGTTTCGTGCGTAATCAATCACTTCTGGTTGATACTGCGACGCGGCGTAGCTCGGGTTAACGTGTCTTTGAGGCCCTGGTTCGGCTCGGTTCACTATCGGTTCATGTCGTTGACCAGGTTGAGGACAAGGTAGACCAACTGTGTGAAGGGCTTTCTGATAATTCAAAACGCTTTCTACGGTTTTCCTCGATATGTAACTATTTTCTTCGTAAGAACAGTTAGCGTTTCTCGAGTTTCGATTCGGTTGGTTGAGGTGAGCCGTAGAAGGAGCGTTGATGTCGCTCAATTTATGATACGGCCCATCCGGTTGGTCAAAGTTGAAATAATTAGGCGGGCCCAGCTTCTTTAAGATGGAAGACTCGTTGCCGTTGTAGCGCTGATGGTGACCGTTGGCTTTGTAGTAGTCGTAACTGGTCTCGTAAGGGTGTTTGGCGCTGTTGGGACTGCGATCGGATGAGCTGTAACCGGTGTCACTGTCCAGGTCGTAACCGTGACCGTTCATCTGCAACTTTTGAAGGTGTTGGTTGGGCGTCACGCAATTACGCTGTTGCTGCTGCTGCTGTTGTTGTGGTTGATTGACCGGAGCGCGTGGTATTTCCATCGTCGTCGTGGGAACCGCGCCTTTGTAACTGGAAACCGGAACCGCGTCGAAATTTGCGTAGAGGAGTAACAGAGGCTGGAAATGACCGCGGCGGCATTTGTCCACCACGTGTTCCCAACACGGACCAACCTAAACAACGTTATTAAAATTATTGAGAGTTCGCATTTAATGCGCTTCTTTAAAAATATATTTTTACCTGTCGAACGGTGGCGTCGTCAAAGTAAATCCACATACGTAACTTTGTGTGGAAGAAAAAAGTTGAATAATGTTTTCCGTAATACGTGACTACACCCACGAGATGGTGTTTGACGGTGGAAGCCCACTTCCGATCAACAATCGAATGAAATACCTGCGATCAAAAATAATTCATTCGTTAATTTCGTTAAATAAATAATTGTGGTTTTATTTTTTTTGCGTACGTCTTGGAGTTGAATGACTGTGCCGATGGTACTGAACACGTCCATAATATGATCCAACGTGGGTCTTTCAGAGTCCCAGGCGATTCCAATACTGATGATTTCCGGGTGACTCATAAGGGACTTTTGTATCTGAATTTTGGCCCCGCAAGCGCTCTATTCGAGATATGATTGTAGCGTTAGTTAATCGTAAATTCGTTAAAAAGCGCAAATGACTGCTTACCGGACAATCTTTGACGTCGCCGATCTCGCTGGCTCTTCGTAACAGCTGTCCGAAACGCTCGATCGGAACTTCTCGTTGAAATCGCTCTTGAGCGCTAAAAAATAATGGCGAAATTATTTTTTAAAAAAATTGGTCTCTAAAGTTAAGTTATTTTTCTATTAAGTTACCATAACATAGACGAGGATATGTAATAGACCATCTGAGTGAAGGGAAGTGGTTCTGTGGTAGCGCCACAAGACAGACAGATTCCCTGTTCCACTAACGTCATGGCAAACTTTTGATGAGGAATACATTTGATGTCGTGACACATGTCTTCCGCTTCGCCGTTGGTAATGTGGAAGTGGATCCTCATTAAAATATTCTCCTAATTTTGAGAAATTTTTCATTAAATATTATTAATAACGTTATGAGCGTTATGGTATTTACGAAGCATTCTGCGGCGTCGTCCATGTAACCCAATTGAAACTTTTGCTGGTTGTAGAAAGTCTGCGCCAGGGCTTTTCGTAGGGCGTCAGGTGGCAGTGCGGCGTCGCCACTGTATTGAAACTGAGTAAATAATTCCTAAAAACCGAAACATGTTGTTGAATTGGGTGACTCATTTTCCATCTAATTCGATCGAAATTACCTTCAACGCGCAGAATATGCACATGTCACCCACGCACTTGTGGCTGGTTGTCTCTCGGAAGCTCGAACGGAAGATATCCAAGTGCCATAACACCTTTATTAAAACAGAAATAATTATCATTAAAATCGGCGGTTTAAAAAAAAAAAAAGTTTAGCAGCTATTAATTTTTGTTTGCGTTTTCTTCAGTTTTTCAAAAGTGTATGATTTTAAATTTGCATCCCAAATTATTGTCGAGATGAAGCGAAGTGTTCTTATGTTACGCTTCTTATATTTTGCAAACATAATAATATTGTTGAAGTTAGTGAGGTTGGGTTGTATAAAACGGAAACGCTTATTTACATTTTTCTAAAAATAAACAGAAAGCTTGAATTGCAATATTACAATCGCAAATATAAGTATGCAAATTGTTACGATTTAATCGTAATAAAAACAATGCCGATGTTTATAATCATTTAAATTTTTTTTTTGATGGCGAACAATGTCTGTTTATGATTTAGTGGGTTTCCGGATGCGGGGAGGAAAAACAACCTACTGTAATAAGTCAATAACATGTATGGCTCATAAAACAACTAATTGGGTCGGTTAAGCTTTATTACATTCATTTGATTATTGCCAATACAGTGCATGGAGGAGAATGTAGAGTAATTGCGCGGGTATATTATCTACAGCTGCTGTACGTCTAACCTCAATTTTACGTTTTTTCAATGAACCGCATTTCACTAAATGTTTCTGCAAGCAGTACCACTTTAACGAAATTTTTCAATACAGTACTCTAATCGAGCATAACGGTGACAAATTTCAAATGCAATAATTATTGGAATTTATTGTAATGCGTATGAGCAAAATACTGTGATTCGCTTTTCGTTTTAATTGCTTGAAATTTATTAAATTTCTCAATCAATATTATTTTTTAAAATTATTCTTGAAAAAAATTCGTTTTATTTTGTTCTTTAAATAATTTTTTTAAAAAAGCTATACCGGTAATTAATTAGAACAGTTTAATGTTTTTTTTATATTCTGCGATTTTTAAACCGTTATTTCCGCGAGTAACGAGGGAGGGATATACATGTTCGAATTATTAACCAGGTAATAATTAATTTAGTTAAGATTTTTTTTTTTTTGGATATCGAGTGGGTGATCTTTTTTTTTTCTCGGTGGGAGTGAATTATTATTATACAAAACTTGCTCGTGTTCAATCATAAAAGCGATAGAATGGGCGTCGTTCAAGGTTTCACATACGCATAAAATTAAAATAAATTATTCAATCTTATGAAAAAAAAAAAATATCAACAAAATGCGAACAACGAATATAAAAAATCTGAAAATTTCTCCTTGAGATTTTGTTAAAAGGTAAAAATTAATAGCTCGGTTCTGTTCGAATGACATTGAAAGTAGCGTAATAGCGTGGAAAAGTTGAAAGGTTAGGGTTATAACGTTGTTCCCACCGACTGAACGCTTGACGAGCGGTAGACTCATTCTGCGATTGTCTTTTCGGTTAACAAACAAAGCGAAGAAGAAAGTGTCCACCGGAAACGGACGATTTGCTTGAGAAGAGCACTGACTTACAAATCAAACCAAAAAAAAAAAAAATGAGTCATCTTTAATTATTATTAAGAGTCGTCGACAAAGTCATCGGCGTGTGGAACGCCACCTGGCCACCGTTCACATTTCATTACTCCGGGGGTTCCTCTTCAATAAACTACCAAAACACTTCGTATTTTTTATTTATTTTTTTCATCAGCTGGGAAAATCTAAAGCGCATGCGCACGAGAAAGCTGGGGAGATTATAAAAAAAAGTCACGTTGGCCTAATTACACGTAACGCGTGCGAGCGAAAACGCAGAGGGAGTTTAAATCCTAATTGTTATTGTTTGTTGAGTCTTGAGAGATGGTGGTTTTTTTTTTTTTTTTGTTTGCCGTCACGTAAGAGGGCGCTGTGAGAGACAAAGTCCAACGGTTCTCGTGGAACCTGTTTTTTTTTTCGTTTGGGAAGAGAAAAGACAGGGGGAAAGTTAGAAACAGGGATGGGAGGAGAATAATATAAGCAACTCTGCAAAGCGGAATAATAATTATTATAAAGACCAGGGACTTTTTCCGTGCTTTAGAGGTGTTCTATCATACTAATTTTCTTTTAACAATAGTTTTAACGTTCAATTCAAAATGGTTTTTGGAAGAATTATAAGACAGAAAAAAAATGTGTTTTAGAGAAGTACATGTACATGAAAAGTCTATTTTCCCCCCCTTCTTAGGGTTTATTTAATGCAAAAATGTCTTTGATTTTTTTTTTTGTAGTTATTAAGCAGACAATAATTTCTTAAATTAAAATTAAATAGCATTAGATTGCAATTTTTGCAAAAGCGCACGACCATCATGTAAATACAGTACAATGTCATGTACTATAATGTGTTTTGGAGTTTAATAAAAACTAGGAACATCAAGTTTCATGAAACTAAATTGAATTTATGAGAAATTAACAATTTTTTTTTTTTTAATAAAAAAAATATATTTTACATGTTAAGCATTAAACTAATGCATCTTTTTACGTTTTAGAAGGCATCATCTATTCAATTTGCAAATTTTGGAGGTGAATCAGCATCTATTTCCACATTTTAGAGGTGAATAGCATCAATTTCAGAAGTGATTTATCAGCTATTTCCACACACCTTAGCAGGTAGGCTAAATTCAATGTTATCTACTGTATTTCTATACTGTATTGTAAGCGGTGAATTAGCACTGAATATTCCCTAAAAATTTGAATCGGGTTTTCTTAAAAATAAGTTTTTTTTTGTTGGCGATCAAAGATTCCACCTTGCGGAGGTTCCATTGTAACGATGTTTCTTTGGCCGGGGGTGGGTGAAAGGTAGACGCGGGTAAGAAAGAGGGGAAAGTTGAAAGGTAGAGAGGGGGGAATAAATAAAAAGAAGGGAAAAGAGGAGTTACAAAAAAAGTGGCGGGAGATGATAATGGCGCGCGAAAGCAGACCATAATTTTAGCTGGGGGAGGTCAAAGGCTCATTCGCCACTACTAGCACTAACAGCCGCCTGAGAAGAGTAGGGGGTGAGTAGTGGGTGAGCGGGGTTACACGAGGTTGGCCACTTAAAGACGATAAAACAATAGACATCTCGCGAGTTGAAAGCACAATGCAAACTAATAAATGAGCACTTTAACGAATAATTTAGCGTGCGATTGTTGTTGTTGCGTTTGAGAGTGCAACGTTCCACAGCGCTCTCTGACGGAGAAAAAACACTTTGCTACAGCGCTGCTGCAGTATATAATGTGGATTACGAAACGCCAAGCGTGTTTTCAGGTCAATATCTTTCTCCCGCCATCATTATTGTTTACTTATATTATATTCGTACTATTTAACAATTGCGTTACTAAAACGCAGTCAGAAAAGCGAATCCGAGTGTGTGCGAGGCAGTCGCACGAGCAATCTTATTAGGCGCCGGTTAATCGAATCAAATACTTTTTTTTTTGAAAAGAAAGGTGGGGAAAAAAAGTTTTTAAAAACAGTTGCATTAATTTATAAATGTCGCCAGTTATTTTATTGGGGGGAAAGAGTCGCCTTAATTTTCTCAAAAACTCAAATCAAATAAATTCGTAAAAATAAATAACGCATTCAAAAAATGTGGGAATCTAATACCAATAAAAACCATCTAGTGAATGGGGCGCCTGAAATGACGTCATACAAGATTGGCGCCATTCGAACAACGTAAGTGTCGATACAGTACATCAAAATTCAATATACAGTATACTGTACTACGAAATAGTTAAAATAATATACACAGGGGAAAAATATCAATATTATTCTCTTCATTTTCTAAAATCTTTTTAGAAGCATTTTTTTAAAAAAAATATTTCAGTAGTAGGCCTACACAATGTAGACCAAGTTTTAGCAGTAGCACCCATTTCGAGCAGGTCGAAGTTGATTGACAACTTGACGCCATACGATACGTGATTAATTATTCTTTATTTGCCGATAACAGTATGTTTTATATGATAAACAGTCCTTCGAATTAATATTTTCTGCGAATACAAACGGAATAATAAACGTTTCGAAGAAATCAGGCGCGAGTACATCGGGAAAATTTCGTCGCGAAAAACAAAAACAAAAACACTAAAAACAAAAAACAAAATTGTCTATAAAAAGTGGTACAGTACTAAAATGTCCATTCGCCTTCATAAACACGTTCATTTCTTATCTCCTTCAAAGTATTCCTTAGAACTTTGTAAAAATGAGTCAGAAACTCTTCTTTGCCCTCGTCTTTATTCTCGCCATTCAAAACGTAAGGTCCCTACAGTAATTATTATACTATATTTTAACAATTTCAAATTAAAGTTGTTTAATAAAATCTGCGTTATTCAGAGCTCCGAAAAGAATTCTAAAGGATCTGTGGTGGTGAAACGTACGGGAGCCAGCGTTGGCAGTGGAACAGTCCCCAATACTACATCCACGGGTGGGATGGCATTGCTTTCATCGATTAACCCCGCAGCTTGTCCTATCTTAACCCTGCTCAACAGCGTCCCTTTGCTCGGTTCCCCCGTCGTTAGTTCCCTCAACCCGCTATTTCAATGCACCATCTCCGCCCAACCTGACCCGGCCGCCATTGGTAACGTATTGTGCGTGGTGTACGGAATATTATCACCAATACCGAGTGTGAGAATAATCCTGTACGTCAGTATCGCACCTTTTTTGTCCATATTCCAAAATGATTGTATGAAAAATGGTACTAACGTATCAGGCGCACTTTCCGGGACCACTGGATTTTCCGGAAGAAAGTGAGAGTAATTAGTACCCTCAATATTTTTTAGAGATTTATTTGGTAATAATATTATCGTTATCATATAGTGGATAGTTTTATTTCATTTGGTGTGGGGTTTTCCGTACTTTGAATTAACGATTAATGAATCACTTTTTAGATGAAAATTCGCTCATGTTTGTGGCTTTAAGTTGAACTTATACACATAAAAAATTGCTCAAGAATATTTACCAATTGCTATTTTAAAATTAAATTATTTGTTATTGAAGTTGGTATAGCATTTATTTATTTTTAATTTGATTTTCTGCAACTTTTCGAATTGAATAACAGGCGTGTTCTCGGTCGTACATCGTTAGCTATAAGTACCGTACCAGGAGGGCTGTGTCGGACAACTCTGTTTAAATCGAGTAACAATAAATGTTCAGTCTTCTTTTTTAAAAAAAAAAAAATAGAAAAAAAAACTAATAAATATTGTATAAAGTGAGAATAACGCCTATTCTTCTCATTTAAACCGTTGTATTTCGCCGCTAATTCTATTATTTATGAGAAGTTCACTGCGTGAAACCGCTCGTATTACAGTACACAGGAAAAAGTGATATAATTCGAGGGGGGAAAGGGTTGGAAAAGCCCGGTTTTAGCGGAAAAAGCGAGCACCCTGTAGTACAAGGTGTTAATTAAATTGTATGGCGCGCCAACCTCTCTTTTTCCAACGGAAGAGAGTTATTAATTTAGGTTTTAATGAGCCATATAAAATAAATTAATGTACAGAAAGCAAAATTAATTAGATATAATTACAATTAACTCTTCACTGTTTGTTGTTTACTGCGGTTCATTAATTAAAATTATTATAATAATTATTAAATTATGAAATAATTTTTTTTTTTTGATTTGTGTCGGTCTTTTCCATTAGTAAAATTTTTTTTAATATAATTTCGTAATTTGAATCATAATTATTTTTCTAATTTTAACAAATTTATTATTATTTTTTTTAAAAAAAAAAAAGAAATTGTCAAGCAGTAAATAGCGTAACAAAATCACCAAAATTTCTTAACTAAAAAAGATACTTGAGTGTGCACGTGCACTCTTGGAGCGCAATCTATCTCAATATTACAACAGTTAGTAGAACGAAGTTTTCATTCCATAGTT
>JAQGAY010000635.1:0-22852 GCA_034698085.1 Polydesmus angustus | reverse complement strand
TAATTAAAGATTTTCAACCCAATTATAAATACAGTCATACCTCCACTTTAAAAATAATTCGATAGACAAATAAAAACAACTTGCACATTAATTTTTTTTATTTCAAAAAAGAAAGAAAAAAAATGTAGAATAGTTTAAAATTCTACTCTTAAAATGGCAAGTTTAGTGAGTGTAGAAATATAATCCACAAGTTATCCTTTTTAACTTTCACCATATGTTATGATTCGATCACCGAAATGTATAAATAAACGATATTGTGTACATGTGTGTGTGTTTTGGATAAGTGGGTGAAGAAAAGAGAGATTGTTGTTGTAAGTGTGCACTGAGTTGTTTGCACGACTAAAATGATATGGCACAATCAATGAGTTGAAAACTTTTCCATCACAATTTGTACGTATCCAGTGGATTTTAGTGGAGCGAATACCCAGCTTTCATCACCCACACTACACTACAGTTGTAACACTAATCTCGATCGCGATTTTTTTTACACCTTTCTCCTCAGCTAAAATCTTCATTTTTCAGATAATTTTCTCATCGTTGTGTCTTCGAACTTACCTACTACAATTAAACACAAATCATTAATGAATTTCAGATGCGATATTTAAATCTTAGCAAAATTTCTAAAGATCACCTGTCAAAAAAAGTATACCGGTACATCAAAAAGCAACAAAAAGTTATCTAAACCTACAAAACGCTCAATCAACTCATCTACAAGAAACTTTTACAATTCACTATACCCTTTCAAAAACATTATAAATTTACAAAACGTTCTCTTAATTTTTTTAAGGACCCCCCTTTCCAAAATAACAACAAAAATTCCATTACAGTATTAACCGAAATGCAAAAAAATATTAAAATACCGGTAACAAATTATCGCCAATTTCATAATACTGAATTTGATTTATTTTAAGAGCAAAAATAAAATTTTGGACGTCAATTCCCCCAGGGCATGTCAAAATTCTTCAACCCCCGACCCACTTACTTTTTACAATATTCATCCCATTGATACAACATTGTTTTTTTCAAATTTCTAAAAGTTAAGAAATATTTTCTTCTTTACTCTAATTCTTTAAAATAAAACGGAAGAACATATAACTAACTTATCAAGCTTGTTAATTCAAAACGTTTCTTTTATTATTTTTACTTACAACTTTTCCACTGTTTCTCTTGCTGAATTCTTTCGAAGCAGTCAAATAGGTAATGATACTATCAAAATATTAAATTTATTAAAGTTTACATAAAATAATTACGGTAAACTTTTTAATGATTTTACTTACAAATGGATTGAATATTTTGACCCATCTCGCTTTCTTATCCGGACGACTGTACTGAAAGCAAAACGCCATTCCTTCCTCGTCAACCTCCCACTCACTAATTGCCTCCCACGAAAATTCGATTACTTGAGTCTACATATCGGTACAAAACAATAATCAATACATGTTGAATCCAACCAATTTTACACTTTTAAATCCTAAAATCTACCAAAATAATTTTTAAAAAATAACATTATTAATGGAAATTCACAGGATAAAATGCTGGTAGCAAAACAGTTCCAGGATTAAAATGCAAACGAAGTTCTCTTGAGAAAAATTCGAAGTTACATATTTAATTTCGTTCAAGAAAAATAAATAATTTGCAAACTATACCGTACATAATTAATTGAAAGCATTTAAAATAATACAATACATGTACCTCTAAAATTCCGTCGTCTTTACAAGCTTGCAGTTTAAAATTTTTCATGCCAACTGAGGCAACCACGTGTCCATCTTTACGAGAATCACAAGAGCAATGTGGGAATGAAATCTCTCCGTAACCATCTAAACTCCGCGCTAATTTCAGGTACTAAAAAATAAAATAATGGATATAACTAAAATTCTTTTTTTGTTAAAAATGTAATTGTACTTCTATTTTTCTAGATGAATCTTGTAAAGCTTTGAGTTCATAAAGCTTGTCAGCAGGTTGAATTTGCCCTCGATTCACATCATCCACAGCCTAAAAATCAAAAACGGTGATCAAAAAGTCCCCCAGAATGAATTTAGTTAATAATGCCATCAAACCACTTTCAATTTCAAAAGATAACAGTTACGTTTTCAAGTTTAAGTAGCTAAAAACAACACCTAAGAACATAAACTAGAATGTTTACCATTTGCTAATTATTGCAACTACTGTAGCTCAAATTTTAAATTTCGCTGCAGTACTTTTAAGGTAAATTTCAGAAAATGTTTAGAAAACCGCAGAAATTAATAAATGTGGTCTGAAACATCGTTAAACTGAACCCTATCGTAAGCGAACGATGGATTAACCTGCCAAAAGAGATATGTAAGCATGAGTTCGCTGGAACTCAGTTGTAGTTCCTTGTTTAAACTAAAGAGCCACTTTCGAAGCCTTATGCAAGTCGAAGTTGCCGTACTGTAGTTTTGAATGTAAAGATTATGTGGAAATTCCTTAAATTGTAGCTTTCGCTCTGCAAAACAAAATTTGTCTTAAAATTCGAATTTCAGCATTATTTTATATAAAATATAAAATAATGCTGTAATATATAAAATAATTACTGTACATATGATGTACAGTAATAGTAAAACTTTAACTTACCAAAATTGTCGTCAATAATTTCAAACAAAGCAAAATACTGCGAGTACTCTTGGTCCATTCCTATTTTATTCACAACGATCTGAAAACGAAATTAATTAATTAAATGTTTAAACAAATTAAATATGTAAATAAAAACCCCATCATTTTTAAAACTAAAATTCTTAAATTTTAGAATTTATTACCTAATTTAAAATCATTTTTGAAACGAATATTTTAAAAATATTTGCAAGTACAATATAGAACATTTTAAATTTAATGTTATTTTGTAAATCAAAATAGCAACTTTGGAGGACGATTAAATTTGAAATACAGTAGGAATAAAATGTTAAAAATAAAGTTTTAGATATGATAAATAATTAGAATATACGTAATAAAATATTTAAGAACACTCAAATTTGTTTTTCATTGTCAGTAGTAAAAAATGCCAGTAGAACAAATGTGTAAATTAATAACTCAGCAAATATGTTGTAGTTTTAAATTATCAACAATTTCATTCAAAATTTGAAAAACTAGTCCTAAACATTGACTTTTGTGTTTAAAAATTACAAATAACTTTGGAACTTTATTTCACAATGAGTCACAAGTTTTTTAATTGTTAGTGTTGTACCGAGTATCAAGACACGCACTCTAGATATGTACCATGACCTATAATGAGTATCCTAATGCTGATTACATTATTAGAATCAAGGTACATAGTGTACAACAGTACAACCCTAATAATATTAACTTGTAAATTCAATGTGAAATGGATCCATTATCTACTGTATTTTAAACTAATGAAATAAATTACCCTGTGAACTTCCTCCGCGTCGCTGTTTTTTCTAATTGTAATAGTGACTACGTTTCTATCGGGCAATAAAACTTTCAAATCAACCTAAAAACCAAATTGCAACAATTTTAAATGTACTACAAGTCTACAACAATTAAATATCATTAACAAAACCTGATCATCATCGGAATCCGTTAAAAATTCTTGCATAATTTCTCCTTCCGCCAATACACGAATTGCACATACTAAATTAAATGTAAATAAATTCAATAAATTAGATTAATTTTATTTTTTTCATTTTGGTATTTCTTGTGATCACCTTTTTCTAAATATTGTTCCACTCCTCTCCGCCGACTGTCTAATTGCTGCTCTGTTAATGAGAAGGGCCATTTACCAGGTAATTTGGGAAAAGTGAAGTCTGGAAATTCTCGTTTCAGATTATTATGTAGATGAGTAAAATCCCTATACCTCCGAGAGCACAAATGACGTCCCGCCATATAAATATTAAATACCTAAAAAAAAATTCGAAAATCTTAATGAAAAACAAATATAAAATTAAGTTCCTGCTAAAGTGCATTCACTTATTATTCTTTCATTTTTTTGGATACTATAAGTATACGACATAATAGTTTCAAAAAGTTAACTTACTACAAATCGCTCCCCATTTCGTTCCACCCATTTATAATCTGGAACTGTAATAGGAAGAGAACGTTTTTCGCTGTAATCTACGTAAGGATAACCCGCACTCTCATCACTCGGCTCTAATCTCGCTGCATCCTAAACATTTAGAAAAAATTTTAAAAACTTTATAATAAAAGAAAAAAATAACTATGTTAGCCTGAGTTGTTGTTCAATAATAATTAAAAATTCTGAGCACTTACTTTTGCTAGATAAATAAAAAATGACTCTTAAATATTCGAGTTTTGTAAAATATCTACATGCATATTATGAAGAAGTTAAATTTAAGGAACATTAAAACCTCAAATATGCATTTTTATAAATTTTAAATTAAAAAGCAACTTTATAGCTCTTACAAAAAATGAATCTTTAAAAAATATTTGCAAAATTCCTAAAACGTTTTAAAAATTTTGATTTACAATCGTTAAAAAGAGTATTTCAAACCATTGTTAAGAATTAATATCAATTATAAAATAAAAATTTATAACTTTTCTTGAAAAAACAGAAAGTTTGGAACCTATTAGTCTTTTATTCAAATCTAAATTTTTCGTTAATATTATTAAAACATTATCTACATTCAGACTTGGGTAAATTCCTTTTTTTATATATAAAAAAAGGTCGTTCATAATTATCTTCTCACATTTACCTTCAATTTCCTACATTCACTTTTCTGAATCTAACTTTTTGTAACATTTATGAATGCAATTATCTTCTTCCCGCAGGAAACTAACAATTTACCGTAAATATAAAAATAACTATGAAAAAAACGGTTTTAAACTCAAATTCATTTACTAATTTATCGTTTTCCCGGATGTCGATTGTTTTTTCTCGAACCCTTAAAAAAACAAAACCTTTGCTCAAAAATCCTTTTTTTTCAATTGAAACCGCAACTCAAACGTTAAAAATTTTCATCTCATGATGATAGTAAAATGAGTGATCGTACTTTGGGTGTGACCGAAATGACCGTCAGAGTGAGCACATCTCCGCCAGATTTAATGAGATCCACAACCTGCTTGTGGGTGGCGCCTTCAACATTCACTCCATTCCTACAACACAAACAAAAACACAAATCAAATCATTTTATGTATCAAATAACATTAAGAATGGAACATTAACTCAGCATACTTGTAACCAGAAACGAGGAAATTTTGAGGAACGTTACCGATAAACATTCTTTAAATTATTCGAAAATAAAATAAATATAAAAAAAACTTTTTTCGCCAGACATTTGTACCTTTTACATTTAAAAGTATTTAATATAATGTATAATTTATTTTCTACTCATACAAAAAAAATACTAAAACTATAAAGCAATCATTATAGATTTAGCTCAGAACTTCAACTCAGAAACGATTTTAACCATAACAAGAAATTATTTTACAAAAAGTGTTTTCCACTTACCTAAGCTTACACTAAAAATACCTTCTAAAATAATAAATTTTAAGATCTTATTAAGAATTTTTTACAATAATTATCATAAACATTTCAAATTAGAAACACTTCTTAAAATTATTTAAAAAATACTTTTAAATGTACCGGTAAATAATAAACTGCCAACAAAAATTTTCATCTAAAATAATTTTGCTCTACAAATTTTCTTCCCATTTCACTCCAACATTATCGATACTTAAAAATTTTGTTTTAGCCAAATGAAAGATTGAGACAGAGTAAGAAAACCAGAAAAAAAAATGTGCTCTAGTTATTTTTTTCGGACACAACTCGTTTATCGAACTTTAATTTGTTCGTTTCAACGACAAACTTGATTGCTCAAGGAAGACTTGATCTCCTTCCAAATACTAATGCGTTCAAGGTTTTATCAGCGTATATAATAATAAAATAGTAACGACTGACAGACAGCCAGTTTACATGCAATTATGGCAGCGCATATCCACCAAAATAACAAACTCCACCTAATAATAATTATTATTATACAGTACAGTACCGGTATTTTATATTTCTGAGAATCGCACTTGTTAGACCAAAAAAACGTTATTCAAAAACCATTAAACGTATTTTTAACCTACCGGTTCTTAGTACATTCGATAATACTATTTTGCAAGTGATGACATTCTCCATTTGCAATAAAAATAAAATAAATGAATAAAATCACTCAGCAAGTGCACAAAATCATCACGTTATTTATTTAGTGCATTAAATTCACCCATTAAAACGAAAAGTCATAAATTTTGTTATATTGCAATGCACAGAATTAACTTATAATTAACAAAATGCATAACGTCACAATAAATTCAATACGTTACATGCGAAGTCGGAAAGGAACTTAATAATAATTGTTACAAAATACATCTATTAAATCATATGAATATAAGACAGTAACTTCACATTGTCAGGTGCTCTCCGTTATTTATTACTTACACATGTTTTAAGCTCCTAGTTTTAAGCATAAAACACTACAGGTGTGCAAAAAAATTCACTAAATACCATTACAAAATCCGTTAAGCGTCCAAGCGTTAATTCTCAAATTAATAACGTCAATTTTTAAATTATTTTCTTACTTAAAAAGTGAAAATAGCATTCGTGAAGATTCTTTGAATTATATTCAAATGTAACTTGTAAGATGACATTCCCACATCACATGTTACGTACTTACAACAATTATTATGCAAATACACAATTTTATAACATTGACTGAGTGTACTATTAAAATAACATGTGCGATTCTCACATTAAAACGGGATAATTATAATGTACTGTGCATAATAGTAGTAATAATGGTAACCGTAATAATACTGTATTAGAAAGTACAGTTTTATTATTGACACATATGGCGCGCCATACACAATTTCCCAACGTCAAATGAAGCAATTTATCACTCCAATATAAATCTATAGCATTTAAAAAATAAACCACAATAAATTAATCTCAATCAACTAAATAAAATTTTTCTCTTTTTTCTCTTCTTGGAGGAAAAAAAATCCAGTGAAGACTACTACGATACATCCTTAATAAATTTCTAGCCGTCCTTCTCTCGCAAATTACTCGTCATTCATGGTTACCTGTAGCTGGTGAATAATTATGAAAAGAGAATGAGAACGATTGAATGATAATTTGAAAATCTTACACTTCTAAAATGCGGTCTCCTTTTTTGATGCTGGCTTTTTCGGCGGCGCCTCCCTCGAGGATCGCGCTCACGTGTTGCAGCGGGGCGTACAGCTCGCCATTTATACTCCTCAGCTGACCACCTTCACTCACTTGACCACGCACGTTGAAGCCGAAACCCGTCTCGGTCTTGTAGATGGTTACCACTCGAGGCCCGCTGGCGGTTATCACGTCGTCATTTGAACATTCTCGATCGGCCATGTTCACTACTATAGATCACGATCACTGCACACCGATCGACGAACGAGCTAGCCGCTGTTGACAAATTTCCTCACGTTTAATAGCACAAATATAACACAGATTTACGCGGGATTTGCATTTCAGATTTACATTCGCTGTACATAATAAAAGGAGGCTAATCAAATATGATAACTTCTGACATTTTCATGGCCAATGTCCGACATTCGTTGTTGTTATTATTGCTCTGGAGTCGGGATGTCGACAAAATATCGATACGTTTTCAACGATAGTATCGAGAAGAATGCCACGATGAATGAACGCTTCAGATCCGCTATGTATCGGATCAATGAACGAATAGCGGCATCTCGTTCATTTTAGCGTTAAAGGTATTCAAAACTGTTCAAAATGCTGATTAAAAAATTTAAATTTAACTTTTGAAAACAATTTCAACTAAAAGCAGTAAAGAAATTAGAAATTTATTTTTTAAAGTTAAAATTCTCTTTAAAAAAACTATAAAGATACTGTAGTTGTAAATATTTTATGATACGACATGTTCTGCATTTTCGAAAAATAATTTGCTAGGTTCTGAAAATTTTAAATTCATTTTGTTGTCGCAAAAAAGAAACAAAATTGTGCAAATTTTAAAAGTGCGGTAAATCTACAAGTGCTAAAAATTGTTGTTTTGAATAATCAAATAAATTTCCCGGATATTCGAATGCATGAAAGTCCAGACAATCTTAAAGTATTCGGCATTAGAATCCCTGTAAAATTGCACAACTTTTTAGTTTTTATATTTGTTAATTTGTTTAATAACAAGCGGACACTCGGCATTCTATAAATAATAAAATTATAAATTACTGCATAATAAAATAATTGTCAAATTTTAATCTTTAACTTGAAATTTTTTAAATAGGCCTATGATTTAATTATTTTTTGCTTTTATCCAATTCAAATATAAATGGAACGGATATAATAGGGGGGGTCCAGAAAAGTTAACTTTTAAGCTAAGATTACAATTAATAGACCGTGGAATTGCATTAGCCACCTATTTCTACACAATGTGAAGTTATTTTTTTACAAAAAGTAGCCTATTCACTTTGTTATAAGGCCCTAAATAGTTTAGAGTGTAGACTTTACGAATTATTTGGGCAACTTTATTAAGTTTATTGTCCTGTACAATTTTAAAATCGATATGTATTTATCCATTATCTTTCTTTAGGATGACAATTTCCAATAATAAAAAAAAAATTCCAAACAGCATTTTTCGGATTTTTTATTAAAATTGTCCAAACTAAAAATAAGGAAATTTTCCTTTCTATTGAAATTTGGTTTTTCCAAATACACTGTAATACAGTACAACATTGTATAATAAATGCAATAAATTTCTTCGACTTCTATTGTAAACGCTGTATTAAGTAGTATTCTTGCAATAAAAAATTGCGATTTTTAAATTGTTTGTTAGATATTGCAATCACGCGACAATGTGCGTAGGCCTAAATTCTTCTGTATACAAATCCAATACAAAAATGTCTTGATTGAAAATTAGTTTAGCAGTTAAAGAAAAAAATTCTGGTATTCCACGTTATAACAACAAAACATTTATCGTGTTTTTCATAAAATTCCAATAAAATTAAATTAAAAGTTAAAATAAAGGGTTGACTTCTTTCACTTGTAATTGGCCATTGGGTAAAAAATCCTATTGTCCAAATAAAAGGTAAGCTTAGCTTCTACACCAATCGCCTTTCCCCACGCATTACTATCATTTTGGCCTTTACCTTGCCTTCTAGCTTTGGGTCCTTCAACATTTTCACACAGACTTTTCACCTGTACGGCTGAAGACCAATTATTCCGTTTAAATCGTAAAGTTTTTAATTTCTAAGCAAAATTTAAGTGAAATTATGGCAGATAATATGATAAGCCGTGGTTATGGCGAATGTGTTAATACTAATTCAATTCCAAATTTCATCGAAGTAAGTTATTTCATTCCAATTTAAAATAAATTATTTATTAAAAAAAAAACTAAAACAATCAAAGGCATAAAGAATTAATTTAAAAAAAAATCAGACGATATTTGTATAAATAATAATTTAATGCCAATTGTTGCGATGAGTTTTATTTATTTTTTTTTTTTGGAAAAAAATATACAATACCAGTACTGTAATTGATTAATTTTATTTAGATGAAAAAAGAAGTGCAATGGGAGCAAAACAATGTCTCTTTGGAGCAGAAGCAAGACTCAACAAGGAATAATAGAGAATCTAGCAAAACAAGCTTTGAAATTAGCTGCCCAAACTCTGGATTTAGAGAACTAGATAATGGAACCGGCAAATTAGATCCTGAAATTAGTAACCCGCAGTCTGGAACCACACAATTACCCTCTGGAATTGTTGATTTAAAGCTTGAAGCCAGCTATGAAGACCGCGCAAGGCAGTCAACTTACGGGGAAAACGACTCCTCAGCAATGGTAAAAGAAGACAAACAAAGTTTCGAAAACATTAAAAAAAATGGCAAGACTAAAGGCGGCAGAGTCATGGTAGCCCACCCAAAAACAACCCTCCTTGCTACAGATAATAAAGAAAATGAAAAATCGGTAACAGTAAACGTTGCTTCGGTGAAGACGACGAATATAAATATGAAGTTAAAATTGAGATTAAGAATTTAAGGATGCTTTGCCTAAAAACAAAAAGAGTTTAAAAAAATTATTATTATCGTACCAATTTATATTTTATGATTTCGTATGAATTGAATTTTAAATGTTTATTCGTCAATTTCATAAATAAATGGAGAACAAAATAATACTATAAATTGACGAGGACGGCAACGGGCCATAAATGGTCAATATGATTTATTAAACTGTATATTAAAAAATTATGATCAAAAAACACATTTTAAGGCTCTCAATATCATAACGCGATAATTTCGATAAACTAACATAACGTACATGTATATGTTTTAAAAGTTGTTCTAAGAATGCTTTAAAAATTGTTTTACAAGTTTACAATGGAAATCTAGAAGCTATCTGTAAAAAAGTATTTAGAAAGTTTCTTTATTAAAAAAATAAAGTTTAACGTTAAAAATAAATGTTCATGATCATCTAGAAAATCAGAAAAGGATAAGCTACTTTTAAGCTTAGGTTATTAAAAGATTGGCGAGATTAGAATATTTACCTATATCCGGTTTGAATCGAGAATATATTATCTTTTTCGGGTAATTTTGACTACTGAATTTTACATTGATATCGAATTTGTCAATGGCAAGGGATGGAAACTTGGAAAGGGCTTAATTAATAATGGGTAAAAGAGAAAAGGTTCTAGTTTCAGTATAAACTTAATCCTGATCAGGAGGCAGGATATACGGACCGCGGGGAATACAGAAGGCCTCGCGAGACCATAATATCAGCCCTGTAGCCTAGGATACTAATTTGTCATTGTGCTATCTAGCAGCAGTTAGGTTAGCGTACCAAAATGTTGCTTTGAATTTGAATTAAACTTTTCTGCTAAATACAAAACAATTAAATTCTTCACATTTGAAAACAATTTGCTGTAGGCTAATTATAAAATAACTAAGCAGGTGAAACCTTTTCTTTAAAATGTTTGTGAAAAGAAGAATGGGGTTGCTAAAAATTGATTCACGTAAAAAATAACCTATTAAGTCTCTAAGGTCAAACGGTTTTTAGATGTAAATGTTTTTCCAGAAATACGTTATCAAAGAAAATTTAAAAAAAATTCCAATTTTACGTAGGCTATATTTTATCTGCTGACTTTTCTTTTAAGTTTAATATTTTTAATTATGTGTAATAATAATTATTGAATGGAAAAATAATTTAAACCTAAAAACCTTAACTGGGCGAACGAGTTCTGTCTAGGCCAAAACGGTTCTATAGATGCGCATTTGGTAAAACCGACATTGCCATGTATTACCAGATTGTTCTATGTTGGCAATAAGATGTTATTGTAATTACAGTATTAAGCTTGTAAAATGACCTCAGGAATACGATTCTGGGGTCCATAAGCCTCCATCTCGTCAACACGACTTTAAAAAAAACTTAAAAACAAAATGAGAGTAAGACTAACGGCTGTCAGCATCGTTTTCGAGAGGTCGACATTTTACATCACTTGTAATTTTTATTTTAGCTTTCATAATATTATTATATAACCGGTAGTCAAAATTCAGTTTTTTAACTAAAAGTATTTCCTCTTGTTTTACACAGCTGATGTAAGCTAATAAAAAACTACAGTATCACTGATAAAAATTTAATAATGGTGCCTTTTTACAGAGAAACTCGGAAAGTCTTTTCTGTGAATAAATAAATTTTTTGTTAATTCAAAAAAGATTAAAAAACGTTAAAATTCAAAGAAAAACTGCTAAAAATTTTCTTTATAGATGACCGGTACTTAAAAAAATTTTTTTTTTAAAAAAAAAAGATGAATTTTTAGTAAATTTTTTCAAAATTAATTGTTTTAATATTATCATAGATATTATGATGTATTTTTAAAAATAATTATTTACTCTTAAAATTATGCAAGTTTCAACGCTCTCTGAACGCTCATTGAATGGCTATTGAATACCAAAATAGACAAGTCTGACTAAAATTTAGAACTACCGGTAGTACCGGATAATTATTGTTCACATTTCGAATGTCAGTAGCAATGTTTTATTTGTTACATTTTTGGGCGCTAATTTTTATTTCATTATTAATTATTATTATTATGTTGTTATCACAAGAAAGTACTGCTGAAATGAGTCAAAATTAACTTTTTGAACTTTTACATTTTTTGAATTTACTAATAAATTGTTTTTATCTAGAAAAACCTTTCTGAGTTTCTCTGTATAAATGGCCCTATTTATAAATTTTTATCGTTGAATGTTTTTTAGTTCACGACGGAAGTTGTATAGTAACATTTTCGGACGCGCTGTACAACCGCACTCTAGCTGTATACCTCGACCGGTTCTCAAGTTAATGACCGTTTTGCCTTCAATAATTTTAAAACCAGAAAAGATAGAGAAAACGGCAGATTCGTGTTCACGATACCCTTTGACATAGACAATGAAACATTGAAGCAAATCGGAAGTAATTGATCAACCCGTCAAAACAATGGTTTTTGAAGCTTCAAAGTCGAATAATTTTACAAACGGATTGCACAGACATATTCCTCTCGTCATTTTCTAATTCTTAATCAGTTTGGGTGCATGTCCTGATTTATTCTCACATTAGTTTATTGATAATGCCAGTAAACATAACTAAATTTAAAATGCATAATTTTGATTCATGTAACTATTTACTTTATTACATATCAAATTCAAAAAAAAAACATTTTATAAGGAGAGAACGAGGGGGGGAATAATTACCGTAAAAAATTTGGTTTTACTATTAAAATGAAACACAAAAACAACGTACCTTGAATATTAATTATCCCACCTGCTACTTCTTTTTCTAGATTTTTCATTATTTGAAGGTAAAGTTGTCTGCGGAAGGGAAGGCGGGGGAGGTGGAGGAGGAGGAAGATTAAAAACTGATGACGTAGAAGACGAAACCCGATTACTTCCATCCTTATACTCCACAGAACTCGTTTGATTCAATGTGTCCGTGCTGGCCAGACAAAATTGCTGCTTGTATTGATTCTATATCAAACGATTTACTTTAACTCTTTGGAAAGATGTAAAGAGTAATTTTTATCACCTGAAATGACGCTTTCATCGACGATATGCGATCGCCACCCGGTCCTTGTTTACCAGAATAATTAGACTTTTCTGAACTATTGCCAGACTAAATACAAACATAACAAATATCAAAATAACTGTATAATGTAGTAAAGCATTATATTACTGAAGAACTAGCGTTCCCTGTAGATAAACCGAATCCTGGTCTTTCTTTAAAACCTAATCCTTTTCCTCCAACGCTCATTTTTTTGCCTTTTCCGCCTTTAAATCTGGATTTTCTGAACCATGAACTCTGTAATAATAATTCAATTTTTGGTTCCACTATTTCTAAGTATGTTTTAATTCGATTCTGAACCTGCAACGCTAACTCCATCAATTCATTAGGCACTTCTTGGTTCGCCCCTTCTAAATTTCGTACGAGATGACCGGCAAATTCTTTATCTTTTTCTGTTACTAAAGTGTAAGCCTCGCCTTTTTCACCTGTCAAAAACAAACCATATTAAATATTGTTTCTGAAGATTGCATGCATTGAGTTAATTTGTTTAACCTGCTCGTCCGGTTCTACCAATTCGATGAGTGTGCGTGTCTATATCTCGGGCAACGTCGTAATTAATAACAGTTTTAATGTGTGAAATATCTAAACCGCGAGCTGCGACATCGGTGGCCACCAAAATTGACATCTCCTTCTTTTTAAAAGCCGTAATAATTTTATTTCGTTCTGTTTGATCGATATCACCATGAAGAAGTCCAACTAAAACCACAAAATAAATTACAACTAAATTTTTTGATTAAAATTTAGCGAGTAATACCTTCAAAATCACGTTTCCTCAAATTCTCCGCCAATTCTTCTGAATTATCTTTCCGTGTTACAAAAATAAGCACGCTCCCAATCTATTAAATTAAATAAATAGTGTTAAAAAGATCATATTTAGAAAAACCTTAGTAATAAAAGGAATTACAGATGTAAATTCCACCAATTTGGTAGTGACCCAAGTCCACTTCTCTGGACCCACGGGAAACAGTTTTATATATTGTGTAACATCTTCGTTAGCCTTAACAAATAAAAATCCAAATTAACAACCAAGAAAAGTAAAATATAAAAACACTCACTTCTCCAACATCTCCTTGAACAACTCTAACTGGATCTAAAAGAGCGTGACGAGCAAGTTTTTCAACCTTTTTTTTAAAGGTAGCGCTAAACATCAACGTTTGGCGATCTGGTCTTACGTGATCGCAAATAGAACGAACTTGAGGCTCAAAACCCATGTCAAACATGCGATCTGCCTCATCTAGTACCAAAAACGTGACTCGTTGAAGATTAGTGGCTTTTAACTTTACAAGATCAATCATACGGCCCTAACAAAATTAAAAATCTAGCTATTTCCAAACATTTAATACACTAATACATCACTTAAAATTTACCGGTGTGGCTACCACGATTTCCGCTCCTTCTTTCAGATCTTTCGACTGCTCCCATTTACTACCCCCACCGTAACAGCAAACCACTCGAATGTTGTACACTTTACCAAATTTCTTTGCTTCGTTGTAAATCTAAAAGTTGTAAGGTTATTTGTATAATCTGAATAAAATTTTAATTACTATGACAGCAGTTAAAAGGCTAACTTGTTGAGATAATTCTCTGGTAGGAGCTAAAATAAGTCCAATGGGACCTTCTTCGGGTTGCAGTTCTTTCTTAAAACAGAATTTTCAAAATATAAATGACTTTGCAAAAAATTAAAATTAGTTATCTAGCTTACTTGATCCATTATGTGAACTAACATGGGCCAGATAAACGCCGCAGTTTTTCCTGAACCAGTCTTAGCAATACCAATTATATCTCTGCCCATCAAAGCGATAGGAATTCCCTACCAATTTACGCACTCAGTTTTATTCTAATTAAAATCGTGTTACGCCTTACTTGAGCTTGAATTGGAGTCGGTTGAGAATATTCCGATTTACGAATGGCTTTCATAAGAGCTTCGTCAAGTCCAAAATGAGCAAAACTAGTTACAGGTTTTGGCGGTGAGGCGCCTGATACCTAAATAAAATCTTATTAATAAAAATTATTTAAAAGTGAAATAAAATAATAAATACCTTAAGTCCCAATTTTTTCTTCAAATCTTCAACTTGAGTTGAATTTAGAGCCGCGATATCAGGATGTTCTTCGTAAAAATTCTTTTCAAAATCCACATACGTAATACATGAATGATCCATCGGTGGTAAGGGGTCGATATACTATTAAAATAACGTTAAGTAGTAGAAACATCGTAAATAATTAATTAGCAACGGCTTTTTTTAATACTTTTGACTTTTTCGGAGCAATAGGATTCCCGTCTTCATCGTATTCTAATTCTACATCGCTATCAACTTGAGTCAATCCCGCTGTTGGATTTTCTTCCATATAGCGATAATAAGATTCTTCATCGTCTTCTTCGTCTATGTCAGCTCTAACAGCTCTAATAGACATCAAAATTAATAACAAAAATACAAGGTTTATTAAATATCAGAATTTGAGACCTCAGAATTAAAGTTTATAACTATGATCCTTAATAAAAAAATGTAAATTCTGATACCATTTATCTCCGAAAAATATTAAGGGTTTCAGCTTTCAAACCTTCCTCAAAATGACATTTTTATTAAGGCTCAAAGTTGTAAAGATAATTTTCGTGCCCTCTTTAATTATTACTGAATACAGTATTAACATGATTATTTACTTATTTTTAGTTTCAACAATTTCTACAGGAATTTGCTTTTCAGATTTTTCTTGTTCTTTTTTAACTTGACTCTAAAAAAATTTTAAAATTTAAACAGTTATTGCAAAAAGATACAAACTACCGCAGCATTACTTCTATTCCTTGCATAAAAGCATCTAAAGGATCATCGTCCGATTCATCTGATTGGTTTTTTGCGCCGTATCGATCTAAAGTAGGACTTCCAGGAGCCGGTATATATTCGAGAGTTTTAGACGAACGATCCGCACTCCGTCCAGGGTTATCCTCGTCTTCATCGTCGTCAAAATATCTACATTTTATGAGAACATGTTGTATACCAATTGTGAATGGAAGTTTACTCGAATAAAAACTACCCACTCTTCTTCGTTTTTATGTCGTTTAATCGGTACTCCGTAAGACGACGAGCTAACGGCGTTTTGGCTTATAGTATTCATTCCCATATAGCCTTGCCTGTTGATTCCAGACGGAGCATTTTGCGAGGAAGACGAATGACTTGAATCTCGACTCGAGTCCGGTTTCTTACCCAGCGAAAACGAGCTGAATCCAAATCCACGAGGTTTTCCATTACCACCTCGGTTGTACATTTCTTCAAAGACGTTACGCAAATAATTGCATGCAAATTAATTAACAAAATAATAATTACTATCCTCACTTTTTGCAAAATTTAATTAGAAAAGCCGAAATTTGAATTGGCTAAATGCAAGCCGCCATATTGTGGATACAATGTTGCCAAATGAGTGTTTCTTCAAAATATAATTTCTTTTTCTGTTATTTTGCTTTTAAAAAAAATAACAAATACAAAATTTTATTATTAACAAAATTCAAAAGTTAATTATTTTAATTTTATTAAATTGTTATGAATTTTATTTTACATTTTTTAAATAGTTATTATAAAAGTGAAGTACTGTTTACAAAGTATCAAAAATAAAAATTAAGATGATTTTTGAATCTTCTTGAGTCAGTCCAGATTTTCTCGACAAAATACAGTAAATTAAGCTGGTTTATGTTAAGATTACCTTTAACTAATCTTCAAATTTGATGGTTTCTGGGCAAAACTAGTAAATAAAATTTACCTGAGAAGAGGCGGTGATTTAACCTGGTCAACTTGGTAAACCCCTGTGGTACAAGGTAATAATAAAACTGTATTGTAACCGACTACATTATTTTCTAATAATGATGGATAAAATATTTCTTCATAAATATTAAAAGCAAACTGTTTTATGTATACATAAATCTATACATTGTTTCTTTTAATTTATTTGAATTGGTTTTCATAGTCTACGTCAAAGAAGAAAATGAGAGATCTTTATTGGAATTAATGAATCAAAATATAGCACATAATTAATAACGCATTATTATGAAATAGTAGGCTTTCTAGACAGCTATTAAATAAACTAAATGGACATTTAAAAGAGATAAATAGTTGTGGGCGGCAATAGCGATGTCTAAATCGGAGTTGACGGAAGAATGGGTGGTTATGAACCAAAGATGTCCTCAAAGAGCAGCTGAACCCACTCAGCAACTGCTGTCAACCACAAACCACGTCGAATCGTGCAGCGCGAGCGCAGAAATTGAAGAACTGGTAGATGAGATTTGTGATTTTCATCAACAAGTCAGTCCAAAAAATGAATCTCAAACTGCTCTTGTCATTCCAAATGATCAGCAACCCGGTTGCGTTTTTTCCGTCAACGATCCAATGGTTCCTGTCAAACACTGCATTATAATCTCTTGTGATTTCTCAAAGTTGACCACTCCGGTTGGAATGTTGAAACTCATCATTTTGGTATGGCTTTTAAAAACATTTTTACCAAGTTTCTTCAAATTACCGTATTTCACTATCATTATAATTAAATGCAGGTGACTTGCATCGTGAGTTTGAGCTGCGTTTGTTCCACGGATTATCCGAAATTGGTGCTATCAGAATACACGAGATTCCACATTTTTTCTTTAACTTTTACATTTTTAACAATACTAGTCATATTTCTCTTGGAGCTTTTAACTCTATTAATGCTGTTTCCAGTCCACTGGGCTCGATGGGTAGGTTTTTTTAGAGATTATTTTAATCGTATACATAATCTAGAAAGAAAAATTACAATTTTTTATGCTTTATTAATTAGAATGCAGGCATACATTTTGTAGTGTGTCTTCTACTAGCATTTTCTTCCACTATGCTAATACATGCTCAATTCACTAACGAAGATTCAATGCCGAGACTCGATCGTACCGTTGAATTACTAATTGTATCTGGAGTATGTAATTAATTTTTTTTAAAAAAACCAAAACTGATATACAGTACTTATTTTGTATAGGTTTCCGGTTATTTTGGTGCTTTGTTGTGTATGCTGTTGAGCGTAATTGCTTGTTGTTGTTATGAACATCACTTGACGTCTTCATCTTGATGTGGTTTGATGTATTAAAAAAACTGTTACCGGAAGTAGAGGGAATGACATAGGAATCTCCACGCCCTGCAATCAAACGTCGATTGTACCTGGAAAATTAATCTAAATGTTTTAACAAATTAACTTCATTACATAATTATTGTATTTTAATTATTTACTTTTTAATTTGTCTAATCATCGTAGAGGCGTCTTCATCTTTGTTTGAGTAGAATTATTCATGCCATAATGTTATTCCTTGTGAAGCTTAAGTTTAATTAAGGCCAGTGTAGAGAAATATCATTGTATGTTTTTCTTAAAATGCCGAGTGAGAAATAAGATGCCAAAAATTTTAATCATTTTCTGATGTACATATTGTGGATATTGATAACATTTAATTTTCAAGTTTATTACATTTACATAATTCTTATGTATAAAACCATTAATGCCTTATCTTTTTATTTACTAGTCGTTGAAATTGCAAAAATGGTTTACTTTTTTAATTCCAGAATATAATCTTAACAGAAAAAACATTAGCCGTTTATGAGCCAACTTAGAACTAAAAGTCTAAATTGATTCACTTTGGTGCTATACTTTACATAATAAAATTGTAAATTTCTTTTTTTAAGTTAAATATTTAGCTTTAAAAAAAATTGGTTAAATATTAAAAAATTTTAAAATTGATTCATTGTTATTAAAATTTTCTTTGCTAGAATATATATTTTCTTTTGCTAGAATATATTCTCTTTTTATAAACACTTAAATTTAACTGTCGTAGAAATATCCAGATTTAAACTGTATTGTTCACCTTTCACAATAAATTTTATAACTATGTTACGGCGCAAATATAAAATTTAAAGTTATTTCTATAAAGAAATTGCAACAATTCGTAATTTTAAAATTGTAAACACTTAAACTACATTATAGATGTTTATTTTATATACGTACCTTGTCGTATTTTATAATTACGGTAGCAATTAAGTTTTAAATTCCGTTGATGTTTATCCTAAGAAATTCTATTACCAACTTTCTAGATCCAATACGGTCAATTCTATTCTTTTTTTCATTATTGCCTTTTGATAATGTACCGTATTATAACAATAGTATCGATCGTTAAGCTTGAACCTCTATTGCTTGCAGATGCTTTTGATGGACTACTGAATTATCTTGCACTGAATTATACGAACAAGCCCAACTGAAAAATTTGAGCTAGTCTTTTGATTAATATTTTTTTTACCAATATTCAATGTGGTTTTACAAGTTGAACGTTTAACCTACAGCAACGAAAAACAGATGATGGCTTTGAGTTCACAATGGAAGCACTCGTATAAATTTAAAGGCTGAGTGTACTATAAGGTGCACGGGCCAAAGCATATTAATAATCATCTACTGTAAGTTAACGATCTCTCAATTCAGCAAACTTTTTTTATTTTTTTCCTTGTTTTTCCTTCGTACCATTTTCAAGTTAAATGTCCTTCTGAAGAACATCGGGCTTTATCTTCGTTAGGATTGTTTCGCAGTTCGTGACTTCCGAGACTCAACGAGTGAGGAATGGCACCATTTCCATTGTTATTACTCGACAATGAATCTCTGGTTAAATGCGATGACGTTCTGGATTGTAAAGTAGTATTTGATAATGATCTAGATTTGAACTGGTGGTTGTAAATGCTTTCGTCAAAATCCGTGGTTAAATTGAGCCGCTGATTATTGGCATTTGGTTCCGCAGCCATCGCATCATTAATTGACTGATTGGTCATGTTTTCGATGTCGGTAACCAGCGCGGTTAAAAGATGCTCTTGAGAGGTAGTAAAAGGATCATTTGGCAGCTGTAAATTATCACCAATATAACGATTGTATTGAAATGAAGTTGGTGATTCAATGAGGCTATCCGCGCCTGGAGTTGTGACCTCGCTAAAAAGTTGTTGACTGGTTGGAGTTGTGGCCATTGGAGGTGATAACGTTGACAGATAATGAGTGGTAAATGTGTAGGGTTCTACGTAACTATTTGGAGTACATGCGCTTAGTATTGAGCACGGAGTCGAAACTCTTGTTTGAAAAGACTGGCAAGTTATTTCTGGGCAAATTTCACAGGAGCAATAATTATTTTATTATTATTGAAATAAGTAAAGTCTATTTGTCTTACCATCGTTGTAAGGAGGCGGAGACATGAAATTCGATGTTGTAGTCGACTGAAATGCGCTCGATGTATTCGATTCCACTGGAGAAGGAATATAATTATTGATCGTTCCAGCTAAAATAAATAATAATTACATTAATTACTATCGTCATAGAATTAAATTACAGAGACGCGATTGTAACGCGATTGGGCTTTCTTATAACTTTTCCAAATTCTCGCGTAGACCTTATTAAATTAATTAAATTACAATACAAAATAAAAAAATACCGATTGGGTAAAAAATGATTTTCATAAATAATAATCTAGATTTAAATAAATGTTAAATTGACATCCATTAATAAATTTAAAAGAAGGAATTTTGATGAAATAAAAATTCAAAAAGAAATATAAGGTAGTTGTCAAAATGTTGACAATAATATTTAGGTATAAAGTTTTTAATAATTATGTTGAAGATTATTGAAGTTAAAATACTGGCCTTAAAATAAAATCGCGTTTTTCAAGAATTCACCATAATCGTAAATTTTTAATTACCTGCATTATAAGGCATGTAAAAATGTATAAAATTTGTATTTGCATAAACAAAGGCCAATGGATCAGTTTTTGATAAATCAAGATGGTTTCTGCCTTGAACTAAAGGATACATGTCAGGTTTGGATGTCACCTGGTTAAAAAAAAAACACATATAATGTATGCCATAATAATAATAAAACCAATTTACTTCGCTATATGGTGGTGGATGAAGATAATTTCCAACTTGATGAATAAATCGCAAAGGTGGCAGTGAAGAATTAGGAAATGAGCCACTTTCAGGCTGTTCATTTGGTATATCAAAAGTTTGAGTTGGAACACGAGTATTGCATCGTTCTCGGGGAAACCGATTTGAATCAATTCGATGGTGGGAAAGACGGTGATTATAACGATGTCTTCGCCAATATCCACAACCACCAAAACAGGAAATTGCAAGAAAAATAACTATAAACCTAGAAATAAAATATAATTTTATTAAAATTTAGCCATCAGACCATATAAATGATAACACACTTTACCAAAAATACCAAACGTTCCAAAACGAATGAGTGTAATAATCGTAAGAGAGAATACGAGATGGAGAATCAGATTTATCATCTACATCATACATGTTCTTCAAACAACATTGCCCATTGCAACAATCTTCCCAAGTAAAACAGCTAGCACAAATTATGAATAAGAAATAATAAACTCAAATATAAATATTAAAATGATTAAATTTACTTACATAGACTGCCCACACGTAAATGTCTTACATTTAACCTGCACAAATATAGTTTAAGCTATTAATATGCATAAAATATTTCATCAAAACACACACAAAAAAAAAAAAAAGATATAATTATATACTATATGTGCGAGTCATCAAATAAGAATAACTCATCAATAAAAGTGCAATGACCTCATAACGTCAATCTGTGTCTCTTGATGTTACAATTATTCATGTATAAATTTATAAACTATATTATGTTATAAACAATTTACACCAAATTTGCAATGCTATTAAATCACGATAATATTATTTCTATCCAAGTCTAGAGTATTTTTAATATCTTTTGGCATCGCATCAAAAGCAGAACTATCATGCAAACTCTCAACATAAACAAGCGCAAAAAATGGATGAAAGTGAGTCTATTATTAAATAATAATGTGCTTGAAACGGACTATTCTCCAATCGATGAGGGTGTTATTATCCAAACAAATTCATCGCGCGGAGAGAAAGTTATACGGTGAACACATTTTATAAGGGGTTGCATCTGCTATACACATGTATTGCAGGAAAACAAAATTTAAGAAATAAAAAAAAATCTGTTTCTATTGATTAATAAACATTAAACTTACATATTTGATGGATGTTAAAAAAATGCAAATGCCAATTAACCAGATGCTCATTGACATGATATCTCCTTAAAGAATTTTTAACGCATTGAAGCCATCCTAAAGTTCCCCTCCAATCAATTATCAAGAATTTAACTACAGTGTTAATTGCATTCGCATACAAATCAATATCGTTTAAAATATTAATTTGAAAACTTCAAAGAAACATTACTATGTGATAACGTAAATTACATGTTAATTAACGTGCGAGTCAAGATTTCTGCAGCATTTAAATCCGCGCACCAGGAAGGAAGAAATGTTCTGGGAAAATAAAGAAAAAATATATTAAAATATAAAATTGTAATTTTATAATAAATTTTCATTGTAAAATATCATATTATTTGTGTCAAATATAATTATTGTCGTAAAAATTGTCTTAAGAAAAGCGATTTTATGAACAATAAATAAACACATGTTTGCCCCTAAATATAAAGTAAACTAAAGTCTAAATATTTAAAAAAAATTTAAAGGAAGACTCACCATCAATTTATATTTTGATGTGCAAAGTGCGTTGCAATGCAATCCGAAATTTGCGATACAAAGTGAGCAGCAAAATCACACAACATGATCTATACGCAGTAGACTTGTGGCATCTATTACTCTATATTATTATGCTGCGGCCCCCGTTAGAAAATATCGACCTTATTGACGTCATGACTAGGATGTGCTTTCAAGATAAAAAAAAATTGACCTCAAAACACGA